>JAQGBS010000144.1:0-28023 GCA_034698545.1 Acrobeloides obliquus | reverse complement strand
CATGATGTTTATTTTATTAAGTTGTATTCGAATAAAGTTTAAAAATATTTATTTTAGAAAATTTAATGCGTGAAGATTTATCCCATGTAATTTTTGGCAAAAAATATTTTTTTCAGAGCTTTTTTGCTTTTAAAAGAAATTTTGGAGAAAAAAAGGGTTCGTGTTTTTCGCATTGAAACCCCCCCTATAGACACCGACTTGACGGTCAGACCTGGTGGCTTCATATTTTGTTCAAAAAAACACATCTGCTGTGAAGCGCAATCAAAAGGATTCCAAAAACTGATAACAGAAACAAGGTGTCTATAAATAAATCCAAAATAAAGATTATCCAAAATAAAAACAAAATTTTCTCGATTTTTGAACTTTTTTGAAGAAAATTTTATGGAAAAAGAATCCTCTAAGGGTAATTTCCTATAAGGAACACGTTGGCAATGTTATTTTGCAGCCATAATTCTTCAAAAATCGAGAAAATTTTGTTTTTATTGTGGATAATCTTTATTTTGGATTTATTTATAGACACCTTGTTTTTGTTATTGGTTCTAGATAATAAATGGCAAATCCTCGTGAAGTTTTTAAATAGGCGAATGGATTTGGTTTATGAGAGGTGCATGAAATACTGCGCTTGCCTGATAATGAATTCGAAGAATGGCTTAAAGATATCGGTTTACTACATCAGGCTCGAAAATGCCCTTTCGGTGAGCATGAAATGATTGAACGGTTAGAGAGCGGTAGACGTAGCTTGTTTTGTTGAAAATAACCTGTTTTGTTGATTCTCGATTTTTGATGAATTATAGCTGCAAAATAACATTGCCAACGTGTTCCTCGTAGGAAATTACCCATAAAGGATATTTTTCCATAAAATTTTCTTCAACAAAGTATCAGTTTTTGGAATCATATTGACTCCCCAGGAGGAAGAGCTCCGAAATTTTCAAGAACATTTGGATTTAAATATTGTGTTGTTAAGAATTATTAGCAATATATTTATTTCTTTAATATTTACAAATAAGTTTTAATCATTATATACAAACATTTTGAGCTCATTAAATAACAAATATAACAAAAGAAGATTAATACATATGGATAAGTAACAATTGGAATAGGATTCGGTCGGTTAATTTGGTTTCGGTAGGTTTTATTAAACCGAATTTTTGTTACGGCGCTTGGAGGTTGTGACTCCGAGCGACACTCCCTGTTAAAAATATATTTAATTCATAAAATCTTTTTCCTATCCATATATTTCCTAAGCAGCTAATAATAAAAAACATTATATACAACATATTAAGGCAACAAAAAAACCGTAATCTTAGTTATGCAAATTTAATTAAAAGTAAGATTATCTCGAGAGAGAAGCAATTTCATTTCTATTATCTTCATAACCAATGTTTTTGCGGAACTAATCTATCCAAAGCACAGCAACTTGAATTCCTTGCCAAAGTTCCAGGGCTAGGACTCGCTGATCTATAGGAAACAGTGCTTGCACGTTCTCTAATAAGATGGCTATTTTCTTCTAAGCGTTGTCGAAAGCTTATGCTGAGTTGGCGAGAGGAGTTGGTTTTGGAGACAACGCTTTTTTCATAGACAAAAGTAGTCAAGTAGAAGGAGTTGAAGGCAAACTAAAAAAACGAAGTTAGTAAAAAAAAGTTGTTTTAGTTTTTGCGGACGTGAAATTTTTTAAATATCTCATCGTTTCAATAATCAAGATATTAAAAAAATTCGGCATAACATGGGACGAACCAGAACGGGACACAAAAAAGGAACGACAAGAACAGGATGATGAAAGGAATTACAAGCATAATTGTTTCCCCGTTCTTGTCATCCCGTTCATATGTTGTTTGAACGATCGTCCCATCCCGTTCTTGTCTATGCCAAAAATTCTTTATTGAAAAAAGCTTGATTATTGAAATTTTTTCTTCCTTTTTTTTGCAAAAATAAGACATGATATGGATTAAGGTTTCTTAAGAATGATAAATTTGCATTTTTTATAATGAATAACTGCAAGCTTAATAAAAGAAGAAAAGCCTAATAACTTTTTCTATCTACACTACAAAATAAAATCAACTATAGTCCCAATATTTGGTTTCATTAATAATTTGGCTTTGATAATTTTTTAATTAAAAATGTCTAACTCATTATTGTCGTCTGGCAGAGGGACTTCCCTAGAAGATCCGGATTAGATTTTTCTTTTTGATTAGAGAAAAAAGGAAGAAGAAATTTCGTGAAAATCTATTTTTGGTACTTAATCTTAACATTAACACGACTTTAAGATTTTAGTCTTTAGCCTGTATAGGCCACTAGAATTTAAGAAAATCATAAATTTAGATTGAACACTGAGGGTTTCAAGACATTTTTAGCTCAAAAGTGACTAAAATGTCAAAGTAAATTGAAATGAAAGGTTAGGGTTAATTTAGAGAAAAACGATTAGTGATCTTAATCAAAAATTCATAGTCTAGACTAGAAACTGATATATTTGGTAAAATTTTATTAAGCTAAAGGTCGTTAAGGTTTTAAAGGTTAAGATTAAAATTCATGTTTACCTGTAAAAAATACATGGCTTGACTTAAAACAACTATAGCTAGTGGCATATGTTCCGGCTGCATAAATTCAAAGCCTATGGCTCCAGCTAAGCGTAGCATATTTTCAGGGAAGTTCAAAACAAGGCATAATAAAGTTATGATCATGAAACGATGAACCATTTTTTTCTAAAAATTTTAATTCAATTTTTGAATTGGTGTTTGAAGAAAATTTGAGGAAAATGTGGTTAAGTGGTATGACTCTGTGTTATCTCTGTTAGCTACATAAAAAAGTATCAATTATGTTGATCCTAATTTTTATTCAGCTAACAGAGAGAACATCAAAAGAAATCATTTTTATAACAATCAAGAAATCCTCTTGTTTTAATCTTTTGTCTAAAACAAAATATTCTCTCTACCTTTTCTCCATTAGGCCGATTAATAACGATTTGTAGCATGGGATCTGAAGTTTTTGTTGACATCCGGCAACAAAGCACGCTTATATCCATATATAAAACTAATAGCGTTGGAATGGCAAATGACATAATTACATCGAAGATTTTATACACTCTCGTGGCAATCTAGAAACAAAATGTTGGGTAAACAAAATTAATCCAAGTCAATCCTTACAGATTGATCTAACACACAGCCATAATCGGATCCTTCTACAGCAAACAGCAAATAGGAATTCTCAACTATTGATCCAATCATGGTTGATGTCATAGCCATATAGGGTAGTCTATACAAAGTTGTGTATTGTAAAGGCTTTCTTGTGGCGATATAGCGCAGTGTGGACATGAGCAGCCAAACCCACATGCTTTGTGAGTAAGCAGCATGGCTAGTGAAGAAAATTACCTAAAAATAAAGAATTTTATGCAAATTTTAGCAAGGGGGTCTTACTTTGCATAGGATAGTTTGAGCAGTTGGGTTGAACAAAGGGGCACATATTGAGAAGACAAAGTTGAAGGCAAGAGTAAAAAGTGTGACTAAACCAGTGATCGCCATGACAAATAGACATATGCCAATGCCGTTACGGAACTAAAAAAATATGGTTTTTTATTGTCACTGTTCTTATACTTTATATGGACGAAGTTCAACTCGTCCTTTTTAAGGTACTACGTAGTTAAGTGGTATTACCACTGTTCTTAATGGACGAAGTTCAACTCGTACTTTTTAAGGTACTACATAATTAAGTGGTATTGTCACTGTTCTTATACTTTACATGGACGAAGTTCAACTCGTCCTTTTAAGGCACTACGTAGTTAAGTGGTATTACCACTGTTCTCATACTCCATATGAGCAAAGTTCAAACTCCACCACGGGTGCTTTTTGTACTCGGATAAAACTTTTTTATTTTTCACAAATTTTACCTGTTCCTTATCTCTTCTTCTCAATATCTGCATATGATAGATCACAAATAAATTCATAGCTGAACCAATAATTATAATAACTATGTAAAAAAGATATAAACCAGCCAAAGTTTCAGGACCCAATGAATAATTATCTAACGACTGACTACTTCTCATGATGTGAATTTATAAACTGACTTGCTGTCTAAAAATTTTGTTTAAAAATCAAATTGTTGTTTTTGTTTAAAATCAAAAGTTGCAAAAATTCGAGGATGAGCTTAAAGCTTGTACATTTTTCTTGCGCGTACTAGTCACGGGTAGTAGAAAATTTTACGAAAATTCACGTCAACAATAAGAAACAATAGATGGGTGCAAAAAGTCAAGCTTCTAAACTAGGATGAGCTAGGGCTAAATTTGGATAATTTGACGATTTACGTAATGTTTTTGAGATATTTGAAAATAACAATTGAATAGGCTAAACATGATAAAAAAGTGTTTTTTGATGCTATACTAGGGGGCAAAAGTTCCAAACCAGGTGTCCAAAAGTTTCAGAGATGTGATCGACGTATTTTTTAATCTACTAGTTATTTTCTGATAATAGAAATGAAAAATAGGTTGATCGTATTGAAGCTTTTGGCAAAAATTCTGAAACTTTTGCCTCCTCCCTTAGTAAGTACAATTTTTTGTGGAAGTAGATATCAGAAAAACAAAAAAGGCAAAAAATTATTGACCCCCCTGGCTACACCTCTGGTTAAGAATGAGTTGGTGTGGACACGAGAGTCACTTTTTTGATCTGGTCCATTGGATCCAATGCACTTTAAACTTTAAATTTTTTCCCAAAAATCCATCCAACCAAGAAATTTTACATTAAAAAAATAAATCACAAGTAGTTTTTTGATATTTTGATATGAAGTATATCTTATGACAATGTACTTTAAAGGAAATATTTTAAAAGGTGTTCAAAAAATGCGCCAACTTTCCCTTCTATGGCAATACATGGTTAAATTCTTAACTACCGAAAAAGTCGCACTGAAATGGTCTTCCAAAAACAATACTACTACTTTATATAAGAATCAACAAATGCATCATTTATATACAAATACAATGGTATAAGAAAAATCACGAAAACACCTGAAAATTCTTATTGCATCAAGCTCAATAATTCAATACTCGAGTCAACGTGCATTCCACTAAAAATATCCCAAATTCTCACCTTCTGAACTTTCTTAATCATCCCAACCGTCATAGGCTCGTAAATTCGTTCCTATACTTGAAAAATTGAAGAACGACTTTTACAATTTTCAACTCTAAGCGGCTCCTATCCTAAATAAATCTAGGCTTTGCCTTGGCACAGACGTACAAGCTAGCGATGAGCTCGTGAAGAGCTGTTCATCTAGACTACATTTCCCTCTACTGGATTGGAAAGCCAGAAGAAAATAAGGATTAACGGTGGGACTGGCTTTGTATAGTTTCAGCTCCACCTATGGATTCTTGGTTGGAAGCCAAATAACTTTTTCATGGAGTGAAAATAAAGCCATATGGATGTTTACGTGGATCGGTTATGAGGTTTACTCCAAGTTGATCCTCGAACCATGAGTTTCAGGAAATTGGCGATTAACTAGATATTGTTCCAAAAATGTCTAGCGTATAAACAAACCAAAACAACTAAGAAACTGGATAAATTAGGTTTATTATTACAAAGCGAGAAAGACATATAAGAAAAGAAGAAACAAGAAAAATACAAGAAAGACCCCAATTAAGTAATCCATCAGAAAAACTGAGGTTTGATTTCAAAACATGCTTTGAAAAACAAGCAAAGAAAATCTTCAAAAAGCTAATTAACAAAATAGGAGTGGGGCAACATTTCTGACCATAAAAATCTATTCACAATATGGTGTTGTTTCTTCTATTGCAATAAACCATAAAAAAATAAAAAAGTGATGTTCTACAAAGTTCATAAAAATAAAAAGTGATTTCATAAAAAGTGATGTTCTACAAAGTTGTTCCCATCCCAAGAATTTTCCCTCCAACACGACCACGCAGGAATACATTGCAAAAGTATAAATACAGTCAAACTCGATTTAGTGATACCCTCTCTCCGATTCAATTAGTGATTCCTCCCTGGGGGTATCACTAAATCGAGAGTTGACTGTATAGACAGTTTGACATGTATGGCGCTAGTTCAATCCCCACCGGCGACCGTAAGTTATTACATTTTCTTAAAAGCTCTCTAAATCAGCTACTCGGGGGTTTTTCGACATGGGGAACTCGAATCTGAATGAATTTTCTGATTTTGACCGCTGGAAGTTACCCCTACAATACCATTCCTGATTTTTGTGTGGAAGGGGATATTGCCCTTAAATCTGGGGCTGCGCGTAAAAAAGTCTCACGTTCGAAAAATCTAACATAACAAACCAATTAAAGTAAAGTGTTTAAGTTAGGCTTATAAAGTGCAAAGCTTCTTATAAAAGTCCTAAGTAAACGAGTCATTTTAAGAATGAGGATAAATTTTGAAAACACTTCACTGCCTACGTATAGTTTTCGGAAAGCACATTTAATGAGGAATATTATGCTGCAAAAAATTTTTTGAAAAAAGTTTATAAAATTTTTATTAGACTTAAATTGTAAAAACAAAAAGTTATCCTTCATAGTTCAGTGGTAATGTGCTTGACTTTGATTTTAAAGGCCGAAGGTTCGATTCCTCGATCGAAATAACTTTTTTGCCTTTATTAAAATCAAATTTTTTTGCAGAATAATATTCCTCATTAAATGTGCTTTTCGAAAAACTATTAACTTAACGTCAGCAAGGAAGCGTTAACACTTTCTTCGAAACTTGTTTTTTTCAACACATGCTTTTTCAGTCTATCCTCATTTTTAAAATGACTCACTTAATTAGGACTTTTATAAAAAATATAAAAAAATTTTCAATAAGGATTCATTAAGTGGAACGCAAATCCAGCAAAAGTGAGTAGGACATGTTAGATTAGGACATGTTATAAGCAATCACACATGAAATTAGGGGAGACCGTCCCTCCCCCACCACCTCGTCATCTCCGAAAATTTTGAAAACACATATACAATCGGAAAAAAGTCATAAGGAGAACCATTATATTTTTGACCATCTTTCCAAAAATAACTTAGACATCAAAAAATGGAAAAGTTGTATTTTTGGGTAAAAATTTCTTAAATCATGTCATTACTTCATCCGAAAACTGTCCCCCCCCCCCCTATTTCATGTGTATAAGCAGTGGAAGGACATACAGTAGCGGAAAAATTTCGATCAAGAAACTAGACCTTGACAACAAATCAATATCTTAACTTATGACGAAATTTTTTCGTTCTAGGGTAATCAACTATGATGAATCTCATAGTGATATTATTTTTGCGTTTAAATCAGGTTTTCGTTGTAGTATACAACTCTCTCGAAAACAAATATCATTTATTATGAGATTTTTAAAGAAAATATTTAGAGAAAATAAGAAATATAAGATATGGAAGTTTATTAATTTTTCCTAGAAAATATTGCACAAAGCATTTAAATGCCAAAAGTGTTGTAATTTTTAAAGTTCGTATTCAAAATGGTTGTAACAATTGTGTATTACAACGAAAACATGATTTGTAAACTCAAAGATAATGTTACTATGAGATTCTCCATAGTTTATTATGCTAGAGCGAAAAAAATCACGTCTGAACACTTTTCTAGAAATCGAGATAAACTGTTCTGAAGTTTGGTCGAAGTTTTTTTCTGTATGTGCTTCAGTACGATCTACATCACTGGATCGGATAAGGCTTGTTCTATTCTATCCATCTATAATCTGCTTTTATATCCTTTTGTTGACTCCGAAGGCAAGAACACATAAATCACATTGTAAAAAAACGCTATAACTATAGTTAAGATCATCTATGCATGTGCTTTGCTTTTAGCCTCGTCAAAACTCAAGGGTTATTAGTGGCTTCATCTTTGCGTAAAATACCTTTTTTTGTTATTCCAAAAGGAATTTTAATTAAAATAGCATGGCATCAATGTTTCTTTTTTTGTTGACATTTATAAAAATTCCTAAACGCTCAAAATGATGTATAGTCGAACCTCAATTAGTGAGGGTGCGCGCTAGCCGTTCGGAAATGCACTAGCGTCTGAAAATAGTGCATTTTCACAAAACGATTTTCGCCCGGCTAGCGTCCGTTTTCCGAACGATTTCCGGACAGCTAGCGTCCAGAAATCGTCGTAAAATGCGTTTCGCGACTGCTAGTGCGCCCCTCAGGGATGTAAACGTGTATTACACGATGCATTTGTAATACACATATATGTACACGAAAACTATACACGCTTTATCCCCATCACTAACCCCTCCCCCTCCTTTCAATTCGATATAGTGACCCTTTCCCTGGGGCTCACTATATCAAGGTTTGACTGTATAATCACAAAAATCAAATAAAATCAAGAAGTTTGATCGCTTACTTCAACGAAAACGCGCACAAATATGTTTGTGAAATTTTTCTCTAATTGTTTAAAAGTGCAAGTTCTCGTCAATAAAATTTCCAGTTTGCATAAATAGCTCTATTTTTGTCTAACCTCAATCTAATTTTTGTGGCACTACATAAATTGTTTTCATAAAAATGTTGATAATAAGTATGGGAACTAATTGTAGATTGCGTGCATCTCACTACCTTGCTCGCACCTAAATATGTTGATGTTTGATAGAAATAAGTATATGAATGGAAAAAACAATTTTAGAGATACTCAATTGAAAAAAGTGGAGATCTCAAAAATATCAATTTTAAAATACAAATTTTAACTTCTAAAGAGTCTTTTTATTAGATAAAAAGGAGGCGCTACATTTTGGATATGCATATTTTACTCAAAAAGGACAAATTTTTAGTGTTTTTGCTCTAAAAATTCAAATTTAAAGCCTTTTTCAATAAAATTTTTTCATAAAAAATATCTTAGTGGTTCAGCATAATAAAAACTGCATGACAAAAGTCGTTTTCAAAAATCGTTCGCTTCCCGAATTTTCAAATCGGGCTAGATTTATTTATCATACTGTATATGGTTTATTTTGATTGCGCTGGGTGACAAAGTTTGTTGTGGTGTGCAGAATACGTGTACTTCAAGGTCGAAATTAGTAGAAGGTCGATCAATGACCGTCATGGTGTAGTGGTCCGGTGCAGAATTTTGCACCACCTGCACTAGCAAGGGTTCGGTTCCCTCTTGCGTCCAAAAGATTTGCTCTGCAGTATTTATCGGGAAAAAAGGAAACAGTGATCGATAGAGGATCACGACATGATTTCATGAACTTATAAAGTACATTAGTATATAGTTTAATCAGTTAAGTGGTATGAATAATTCTTAGAATGATCACCTCTTACGCGTATGTATAAGATATTAACTTCAACAGAATTTCCGGAGCCCACATATATTTTGTTTTATGGTTTCTTATTGCACATAATCCTCATTTTATGAATGAGTAGACCTCTTACCACTTGACATGAGATTTTTACGAGTAGTAAGATTAATATTAAGATTGATGACTAGTAAAACTGTAGTCACATGAGGGGACTTAAATAATTCTCATTTTTATAACCGGAAAGAATCACTACAACAACTACAAGGAAACATTGAAAAATATAAAAAATGCTAAATCTTCAAACGGTTTAATCGGCTTGACTGTTCACAGAGTGGAATACATCAATCATCTATCCATTTTTGCAAAAAGTGCAAGGAATATAAGGAAAAAAGAGTACAAAGGGATACGTAAGAATTGGTGGATTACGCAATTCCGTTTTTTATTTCAATGTCTCAATTATACTGCTGATTGTGAAGAAAGGAAACGATATATGCAGACGCGATGATACTCTGTTAGAAAATAGAAAAAGAAATAGGTATAAAATGTTGTAAAATATAAAAATGTAACTCGAAAAAATTTAGGCTTGCATGGCTCCCAGAGTCATGCTACATCAGGAATGGAGCCCAGTAGTGTAGAGAAGGGGCACAGGGATCATGTGTCCCCTTACGGATCAAAGGTCCGAAAAGCATAATGATTCCCTTATACTTTTGGCCGGCAGAAGGTTGGCTAAAAAAGTCATAAGGGTACCGCCTTATAATTTTTGGTGTGGTCAAAATATCCTCCCAGGGGTCTATTGTTGTACTTGATTAGTGACAAGTGATATGCGGCAAGTTACAAAAATAAAGGGAAAAACCGACAAGTTGGCACATGAAAAGTGACAAGTTCACTAAAAAACCGACAAGTTTGTCACTTGTCATTTATCGAAAAAAATGACTAATCTCTTTTGCTTAGTCAGTTTTTTCGACAAGTGATAAGTGACAAACTTGTCGGTTTTTTAGTAACTTGATACTAATCACTTGTCACTTTTCATGTGCCAACTTGTCGGTTTTTCCCTTTATTTTTGTAACTTATCACTAATCAAATACAACAATAGACCCCAGTCGACCCTTTTCCCTACTCAACTGGATGCTTTTTTCGAAATCTGTATACCGGTCCAATTGTTTAAACATTGCAACTTTTCAAATAACATTTTTTATAATCCAAATGACATAAATGTTAAATAAGATATCATTTTAAAATCATTTTTTGGAATGATGTTTTGACTCAAGTCAAACATCATTTTAAAATGATGTTTTTTTGAAACATTCTTATAAAATTTTGCAAAAACTGTGCATTAACGTTTTTCTTAGAATATAGAGTCATATAAAATCTCGAGATGTATATATCCTGTTTACAACATTTTTTAATCCTTCTTTCGTAAGTAACAAATCATGTGGGCCATATTTTGTAAGTAGCAGATCTGTATATTACTCAAAATGTAGAAAACAGCTTTTATACTAATCTGCTACGATTCGAGTAAGAGATGGGACTAATTCGGAAATTATATTAAATATATAAACTACCAACGCATGAATTTTGTTTTATGATTTCTTATAATCCGTAGCTTATGCGTGAGTAATATCCGATCACATTGCTATGGAATCTAAGATTTGACTAACACACCAGCTTACCTTGAAAGAAGGAGTTCATATTTTACAAAAATTTGCGAGGGAGATAAAGGGACAACTTCGAAAATTTTGTTCCCCACCCGAGTTGACGACCAAAAAAGGTCTCAAAAATTGCAAATTTCTACGAAAATTAATAACAATTGAAATTTTTGTTATTAACTCAAAAAAGCTATATCCCAAAGACTATATAGTTGTCAAAATTGTTACCCCCTCTCCCCAACACTTGGGCAATAGGAACGAATGCACCGCACAGTTTTTTATGGAATTGATCGCACAGGATCTTCCGCGTTTATATATTAAAAGAATTACCAAATTCCTTCCAATAATCTTACAATTATACCAATGCATGTTTGTGTTGAGAAAATCTCTCTATAATCTTAATTCTTAACATAATCTTGATGTTGATATCAAGTAAACAATCTAGCATCTTTCCTAATTGACTTGAAATCCGCACGTGAATCGAAAAAAGGGATTGTAGTGAACTAGTTGTTTTGATTGGGGATTTTGGTAATGAAAAGAAAAGGAAAAAATTTACATCAAATGCATTGAAGGTGTGCTTATGTGACGCAAAATGAAGAATTTTGCAGAAAAGAAAAAACGTTAGAAAAGTACTATGCATCATAAATCTTCAAATAATAAAACAAGTTTCAATCTGTAAAGCCAAAAAAGTGTGAGTATACTACAGTCATTTTTAGAAAAGGAGTAACAAATCTCCAAAAAGGAGGCAAACAGGATCACCAGTTGTCAAAGAGGACCTCCAGGTGTCAAAAAGGATTAAAAGCCTTCTCTTTGACACCTCTGTCTCTAGGAAGAAAGGAAGCAGAGGTGTCAAAAGGGAAGCTTTTCCTTTTAGGAGGCATTATAACATCCCTAGAGTATCTTACATAATAAAATTTCATGAAGCCCATCTCAAACATGGAAAAACAAGGGGACAGAGGGAGCAGATGAGTAAATCTTATCTACCAGGCTCTATCTCTATTCCCCGCCCCCCCCCCCACATTCATCTTTTTTATCCTCTTCCATTGCACTGGAGTGAGGGGGATGGAAAGAGGAGTATTAGGAGAAAAGAGCCTAGTTAAAAATGCACAAAAACAAAACCCTTAAAAGTACAATGGATATTACTAGCCAAGCTTTGTATATTAGTACATATAAATTTGGTCGCTATGGCATAGCACCCTCGAACTATTATTATCTTTCAATCGGCAACAACCGGAAGAATGAACTCTGCAATATAAATTATGAATGCTAGACATCTTTTACTCACATGCTAAAGAGACCCAATTTCTAACTATAGTATATACACACAAGAAAAAAAGATTAAGGAAAACATAAACAAGCACCTCTACCTAGAAAAGAACCTAAAAAATTGCTCCAACAATGATTGGATAATGATTTGTAAATAAGAGTTGGAAAATATTCTGAATGGTTGTAAGAATATCTAATGACGTGAATTGGCAAAAATAACAGCTTTTGGCGAAGCTTTTTGATGGACGAATGTTATTGCATATAAATAGAACTAGAACGAATTCGGTCCGGAACGGCTCAAATCGCTTGGAATTGTGTTCCCCGTATGGAAAACCCCAGATTAGTCAAAATTGACAAAATCTGAAAAAATTTCAAAAATTTTCATTTTCTGCAGGCTTTCGTCCTAATAAATTGGCATGAGGTGAGACAGTCCCCCGGTGGTAATGTATGCTTTGAACCCTAATTTTGACCCCAAAAATCATATTTTAGGCTCTATCTCCTCACAGTGATTTCGATCGGAAAAAAAATTTGAGAATATTCTGAGTTGAGAAAAAGGTTTTACTACTCCCATCATGTGTAAAAAAATTGGCGCATGTTTGGGCGAAATCGAAGAGACTACCACTGGAAGGTTGCCTTGTAAGAAAGATATACTCTCGCACCCGCACCTACATACCCCAAAAACTACTATTAGCCACTTATTCTATTATATTATAGTGCAAAATCATTTGTGTGAGTCAAATGAAAATGAATAATATCGCCCTATCAAACTAGTAGTGTACTTACAAAGTTGCATAACTAATTAATGAATTATAGGATGACTTCATTTTCATTTATGTTTTTTGACTCGCTTGAGCCTAATTTTTTGCATGCTTAGTATGCAATGATACAAGCACAATTAGAGAAGGAGGAAATGGTATGACCAGAAAAGCCAAAGATCAGAAAAATTCTTGAAATTTTTTTGTTGCAATTTTGTGTACCCATCAAATATTGATATGGTGTTGCCTTTTCCCTCATACCTAATTTGACATCACCCAGATTTTTTTAAAACTTTTTTTAATCTTATGACTTCAACGAAAGATTCTCATTATCATTGACATTTGATTAAACCTCCACTTTTTGTTTCTAGAGCTTCTTTGCTTGCGCAAATAATTCCTTTTTTGTCGATATATTTAACTCTTTTATTAAGAGAAAGCATACAAAAGATATTTCCTTTGAAATATAAATTAAGTGCACTGGACTGAATGTGATTTCGGGGATATAGGATTATAATAAGTGTAAACAGGTTTTTCAACACTATATCACGACGCACCAAAATGCCGAAAAAAGGTGTAGGTAAGGGTCAAAATTTAAAAAAATGCCAATCAAACATGAAGTAACAAAATGCAACTAAAAAAATACCAGAATCACATTTAAAATGAAAGTCTCAGAAAAAGACAGAAGTCGATTATTACAGAGTGGCTAAAAAAGTGGATTTGCTGGAGGGGTCGTAATTACGACCCCCTATCCATGTATGCTTGGCACTAGGACGGAACGTACCTTACCGGTAAGTTAGGTCCTGAACGTAACTTACCGTTAAGTTATGTCTGAAGCTTAGCTTACTTTTTTGAAAATGTTCAAAGTGTAATAACTTTTTTTGCCTTGAGGAATTATGACATGGAGTCTTGGACATTTTTGTAGATCTCGATGCGACTTACAAAAAAGCCGAAGACCCCCTGTGAAAATTCCTTAAGGCAAAAAGTTATTATATTTTCAAAAAAGTAAGTTAGGTTCCGGACATAACTTACCGGTAAGTTACGTTCAGGACCTAACTTACCGGTAAGGTACGTTTCGTCCTAGTGCCGTATGTTTCAACCCCCCCCCCCCAATTTTTTCCTTCATCAGGGTCAGTGAAGCATTTTTAGGATTCGGAATGCGCGCAATCGATTCCCCGCAAAAATCAGTCATAGAGGGGAGGTAATTTGTAGGTGAATAAATTTAAGGATCCCAAAAATCCACTTGTTTTCCACCCTATAAAGAACACAAAGATGCTCAAAGTCAGCGCGAAATTATAAAAACTTTCAATCTTTAATCCTTTTACGATCCTCGCGAGCTTGATTGCTAGCATAAATTATAAACATTCTAGTAATAGGTTTCCTTTGCTAATTGTCTATCGACACAAATACTCGAGCTTTGTTAGAAACTTTTTAATTAAAAGAATCTCTTTCTTTCATTTTTCCTTTTGGTCTAAAATTATTTAATGCTATTAGCTTTTTATCCTCCTCACATCCGATTTAGATACAGCAAGACTGTATAATAAAGCTTTTTTTTCGGAAGTACTTAATTCCATTAACGTCAAACTTTTAGAGGGAACTTTTTTGAATAAAAGAAAAATGAGTGAAGGTTTTAAAGGGGGTGCAAATTAGAGGCCTTTCTCTCAAAAACATTTTTTTTGACAAATGACCTTCTAGGGGTAAAAATAGGGTGAGAAATCGATTGTGCATATCCCCTTCGTGTGAAAATGCTTCCTTCACCTTGTTTTCGCGGAAATAGCGCTATTTTACGAAATAACACTCTAAGAACAATTTTTTTCTAAAAAGATCACCTTTATGGGTTAAATCATGCGAGAAATCGTTGCGTACATCCCCGAAGCGTGAAAATGCTTCCCTAACCCTGGTTCAGGGAAAATATAGATTTTTTCGACCTTTTTTATACTAAAACTTTGTTTGAAAAGACGTTTTCTATCAACAAGCTTCGGTGGTGCAGTGACAAAGCTGCGGCTTATTGTTCACAAAGGTCGCGGGTTCGAATCCCTCTTGGCGCAAAATTTTTTTGCACAAAGTAAAAATTGAAAATTTTTTTGCAAGAAAATTTTCGATTTTTATTTTGTGCAAAAAAATTTGGCTCCAAGCGAGATTCGAACCAGCGACCTTCGTGACCAATTTAAGCCATAAATGTCACCCTCCCCCCTTTAACAATTTTATTAACAAAGTGACGATTTTAATGAAAGTTTATGACGTTTTTCAAAAAAGTTTAGAGTAGATAATTTTTTGGCGGAAGTCATGTGCATAATTTTTTCCCACATGCTTAAGTACGTAATATAGAAAAAGTTTGATTCCGAGTGGTTGAGCTAAGGATTATTTAGATAGCATAGATCAAAACAAGGTTAATCTCAGAAAAATAAACTGTTTACATGAAAGAAAATGAATGAAAATCTAAGAATTTTTTTCTAGAACTACGTAATATGCAAGCGTATGATTTCTTGCAGAGCTTCACTAGCTTATATTAGAGCATAAAGTGTAAATACTAAAAATCAAAAATATATAATACAGAGTGACACCAAAAAAACAAAAAGATTTTGTGATTTTTTCAAATTTTTAAATTTTCATCAAAATAACTCTATAGGGGTTTACTGCACTAGTATCCCACATATCTCAAATTCATGAAATCCAATTTTGAACTTGATCTCTTGATTGGGACACTTAAAGTTCAAAGGGAAAAAACACTTCCCTGATTCAGAGAAGGCCTGTGTATTGAAGCGAAAAGTCGCAAAAATGCGATTTTGCCCCTTTCGGGCTAAAAATGTGCAGGAAAAGAAAAAAGCGTTGTTTTTAGACCAAAATTCGTTATTTTCTCGAAGTTTCGCGTCGATATACAGCCGAGGGAAATCTTATAAATATCCATTCGGATTCCCCGCACATTTTTACCTCGTTTTTAGTCAAAAATCGCATTTTTGTGACTTTTCGCTTTAATACACTGGCCTTCCCTGGATCAGAGAAGCGTTTTTGGCTTTGAAAATGCCAAATTCGGATTCCCGCATGTTTTTACCCCTAGAGGGATCATTTCCAGAAAAAAATTTTAAAATTTTTTTCACATGGGGACCCCCCTCTTCTATTGTGTAGCTCGAAGAATTTTCTCTCAATCACCCATTTTGATTTTTTTGCACCCATTTCCATTATACTCTACACCCATTCTTAAAAATGCATTGGTCACCCTACCTATAGGGTTATTTTAGTGAAAATTAAAAAACTTGAAAAAATTTGGAAAAATCGTCCACAAATCTCTTCTTTTTTTGCGTCACCCTGTACAAATTTATTATAATATAACTATAAACAAACAATATTTGTCTCGAAATGTTATTTTTATAAATCTACAGACAAATCTTCCTGAATTTGAAGAGGACAAGTATGGGGGTCCCTTCAGCTGATCCATATGTAGCGCTCTAACCGATTAGAGAGGCATCCCCAGAGGGCCTCCCTCGGGGTCTATCTACAGGGTGGACAGAAATAACTGGTGATTTTGAAATTAGCAGAGATAACCATAAAAATTTGAGGAAATTTTTCGGTGGGAAAGTTTTCGAGAGTAATTTTATATCGATTGCGCACATTTTCGAAGAATGAAAAAAGTCTACCTGACCTTGATTCAGGAAACAATCGTTTCAATAACTCTGATTCACTGATTCAGAAATTTTCACGAGATTGGGGGCTGAAAATGTGCTAGAGGAAACTTCAAGGGGCCTCAAAATGCAGGAGAGGGTCCACTTTTTTCTCAATTTATGGAGCGCTCAACTGCGCTCCGTTACTTGAGAAAAAGTAACCGTCCTCCCACTAGAGATCACTCTCCAAATCTTCTTAATCTCCATATATACCCGAAATACAAGAATCACAAATAAAACCTCCAACACACACAAGGTTATCATTACAACTCGCCATGTTGAAGCTAATTCGTTGAAGTTTTCGCGCCTTTCATCATTAAATGTTTCACCTAAATAGTATATATTTTTTGGTATCGTTATTTTATCAGTTACCTTGACTTATTCGTATACCGCTGTTGGTAAAATATGAGTGTCTCCATGATGTTTCACTTGCCCAGTCATTTTTGAGAGAACTGGGAA
The DNA here is from genome assembly GCA_034698545.1 of Acrobeloides obliquus. Classification (NCBI taxonomy): domain Eukaryota; kingdom Metazoa; phylum Nematoda; class Chromadorea; order Rhabditida; family Cephalobidae; genus Acrobeloides; species Acrobeloides obliquus. Next base: position 11,037 of record JAQGBS010000144.1, on the reverse strand, counting down.
TGTTTGAATTGAAGTTGGACTCCTCCATGCTACGAGAGATTTGAATGATGATCAAAATGCAAAAGCAAAATTTGAGTGCCTAAAAAGTGTTAATACCAAATGCCTAGAAAATTTTCCTTAGAAAGGCTCATTTTCAGGAGTGGGGAATATATAAAGCACAAAGACCTTCTACCAAGAAGGTGCTTTTGGTAGGGTTTCCATATGTCAATCTTCGAATATAAAATTGGGCAAAAGTTTTCGGACCCGACCGGGACTCGAACCCGAACCTCCTGGATACCGTCTAATTGCACTACCATTGTGCTACCGAGACCTGAGGCCTACAACTGAATACCCGTTAATTTCTGGTGAATATTTGGCAATGTACATTTTTCATGGTATTCATCGGGAATTAATGGGCATTCATTTGTAGATCTCGGTAGCACAATGGTAATTCACTTAGACGATAGACAGGAGGTCTGGGTTCTAGTCCCGGTTGGGTCCGAATTTCAAATTCCCTGGATTTCCACTTCTCGGCGTGTTAATCCGAGCTCCAAAATTCCCAAAAATAAGAGCTAATCTTCGAATAATGCCAAAAATTTTTGCCAAAAAATTATCAGATGGCGATTTTTTAGAACACCCTGTAGTGTCTTTATGAAATTCCTAGCTTTTAGGAACCCCAATCCCACCACAAATACGACTCTAAAAAAATAAAATTTACCGCTAGCATAAAATAAGCGACATAGGACCGTAAACTTTCATATCTATACCCAAAAATAAGTAAAATTCCACCAGTTATAGTTGATCCAGAAAGCAATAAATATGCCAGATCCGTCGGTCTTTTCGAAGATGAGGCATAGTTGAAAGTCAATATGAACAAAACAACGCCTTCGATAATTTGTAAGAATCCGATGATTCCGGTTAGAGTATAAAATTTGATCAAAATTATTTTTAAAAAAAGAAAAAGAAAAGTTTTTTCTTGGCTTGATCTCATTTAACAACTTTTGGAACAAGCCAGGATTCGAGTATGCGAGATAGGGCCAAGTTTTTTTTACTAAACCGTAAACGAAAAATCCTAGCCAGATCCACGGACCCAGGGCCCAATCTTTTGATTTTACCCAGTTAAGGATGAGCGTATGAGATCTCGACATTTAAAGTTTTCTAATTTTAGTTCGGCTCAAGGTCTTACCTCCAAGGGTTTTATTTATACTTTTTATTCACATTTCCTGTGTTGTGATCCTACAGCGTGGATCACAAAATAAGGTTTCTGTTAAATTTGCCGCTAAATACTGCAGATCAAAATCTTTTAAACGCAAGGTGGAACCGAACCTTGCTAGTGCCGGTGATGCCGTACTCCTTGGCAGCGCACCGAACCACTACGCCATGGCGGTCACTGAATGACTCGTAAATAATTTCGACCTTAAAGGAGGGGGGGGGTGACTTTTACCACTTATTCTCAGTGAAATATTTTTTTTCGTGAAAAAACATGTTTCTAGGGGTAATTTAATGCGAGAAATCGATTGCGCGAATCGAAAGATTCTGAAAAAATTTTTCGGGGGTCAAAAACCCCCAAAAATAATTTTGTTGAGGTTAAAACTTACAACCCCTAATTTTGACGCATTTTTTTCAATTTTTTGACCCCCGAAAAATTTTTTCAGAATTTTTCGATGCGCGCAATCGATTCCTCGCACAAAATTACCCCTAAAAATGATTTTGTTGGGGTTAAAACTTACAAATCCTAATTTTGACGCAATTTTTTCCATTTTTTGATCCCCGGAAAATTTTTTCAGAATTTTTCAATGCGCGGAATCGATTTCTAGCATAAAATTACCCCCAATAGGTCATTTTTACAAAAAAAATTTTGCTTCTCCCAAATGGTCGCAAAATGCACCCCCTTTAAATTTTTAGTAAAAACCAGGGTTTCTAATCGTTCTGATTTATCAGAAATATTCTGATTTTCAATGGGCAAATCTGATTTTTTTGAAAATTTTACTTTAAGTTCTGATTTCTTAGTCAATTTTTTGTCTTAATTTTTAAAAATTTGCTTTATTTTACTACAAATTATAAAAATGCTCTGATTTTTGGGATCCAACCAATCGAAACCCTGGTAAAAACCAATTTAAAAAAAATCGTAACATGAATATTTTTACTCTAGATGACAACCGTTCTTCGACGCCGAACTATCTTCATCCCAGTCCAACTTCCACAGGCCAACAATGCTGATCGATTTTATGGACACGGGAATCAAATGTAAGCAATTTAAAAAAAATTAATACAGGATGGTGCAAAAAATGGAAATTTTCTATTTTCTGGGCGTCATCAAAAATTTTTTTTAAAAACATCACCCTGGGGGTTTTGGGGCTTAAAAACACGAATCCGGCGTTCAAAAAAAATTTTGACCTTAAAAAACCTCAAAATGGCAAAAAAACGCGTTTTTTAAGCCTAAATCTTTAAAAAATCAATATTTCGATGAGGTCAATATTTAGATGAAAATTGATAAATTCAAAAAATTTTTTGGACCCTAGATTCGCATTTTTCAGGCCCAAAAAACCCCGGGAGTAATTTTTTTAGAAAATAAAATTTTTTCAAAATTATGACAAAATAGCCATTTTTTTCACCACCCTGTATTTATAACTCTTTTTAAAATATATATTTATGATTAAGGGTCGAGGACGTTACTTATTCATTGGCCGGTCGTCAACGACTTTCGGTCCATGGAATTCTTGAGTTTAATGTAAGTATTTATCCTAAATAACGTAAATACAGTCAAACCTCGATTTAGCGCTCCCCCATCGATTAGGAGAATTTCCATTAGAAAAATTCGATTTTTTGTATCTCGGTTATTTTGTACACTATTGAGGTCGTTAACCACATTTTCTTTGTGGTTAAAGAATCAGATATGGAAACTCCAAAAATGAACGAATTTTTAAAAAATTCGCAAAAAATTTTTGGTCATTTTTTAGCTTTTTTTGTATTTTAGCCATTTTTAAGGCTATTTTGATGGGTTAACCACATTTTCTCCACAATTTTGTAGTGTAGATTCCAAAAAAATATTTTTTTTTACATCATTTGCATTAAAATCAATCACATTTTCAAAAATTGACAAAAAATGCTATGTCTCCCTAGGGGCGCGCTAAATGAGGTTTGACTGTAATTAATAATTTAAGGTATGTTTCGATGATTATGGCGATACAGAGGTAGTTTACTACCACTTTTAGCCAGAACAAATAGATATATGAACATTAATCCTGTCTGTTTTATAGTGTCAATAAAATGTAAAAAATTTTTAGCACATATTATTGGGTTGTTCCAAAAGTTTTTACACTTCACTTTTCACTTTTTTCAATTGAAAAAAGTGATAAGTGAAGTGTAAAAACTTTTGGAACAACCCAATATTTCATTTTATATAATTTTTATACGGGTTCGAGATTTCGAAACATCGTCTCTTAAAATGAAAATTTCTCAGGGTCTGAATGGTAGTGATTCAACTTTTTCATTTTTTACCGTCGAGAAGTGCCTTTTATTATCGTTTACGACATGGTACATGTTCTCAATACCTGAAAAAAAGAGATATTCGATTGCGAAAGCAAAATTCCCTTAAAGTTTCGTTATCTGCTATCAACCCCCTTTTAGTATCTTTATAAAGTAATAAAATCAAAAGGTCCATATATCCAACCTTGTTCACTAGAAAGACTCCAAAAGCCATTAGTTTTGAATGCAATTCCGTAACGTGAAACAATAGCCAATGGATTTTTGGCGTTTGATGGGGCCCTTCCGCCTAAACCACCAATGTTTTTTAACTTTGGGGAGGGGGACCAAGGTAAAAATTTTTTTAAAAGATTCCCCTCCCATTCTTGGGCACTAGGACAATTGCCAACGCGTTTATTTGAATTTTATAATAACTGATCGATCGTTCAATAATCAGGATTTTATTGAATAAAGCAATAGTGAAAATTTAATTTAAAAGACAGAATTTATTGCGCTTATCTCGATCGGTGTCGAGACTATTTTCACGCATTTATGGTGACCCTAATGAAAAACACAATTCGAGCTCAACCTGATCGAGTTCTAGACGATCTCTGTGGAGTACCTATGACCATAAAAAATGCAAAATGAATTAGTCAAAAAGCTTATTTTGATATTAGTAGACGAATCAGACTTTGTTCCCATTTTGTGTTGTTTGAAACAGCTATGAGAAACCATTTTTTGAAGATTTAAAAAAATGACAATGATTTCTAATAACGCGCAATAATTTTAATTTTTCAATAATTTCATGTTGACACCCGCGGGGACACTAAATTCAAAGAGTATCATCGGTTTTTAGACCGACTTGCTCTAAAAATTTTGTAGAAATTTTAATTAAACAATTTTTTATTTTTGATAAGTTCAAGAATTTATCAGATGTCATGATATGACTGAAAAAAGCGTTGGCAATTGTCCTAGTGTCATTCAGCTAAAGAGCTGAATCACTTTTACTTGTCACTTTTTAAGCTACTTGTCACTAATCAAGTACAACAATCGACCCCAGGAGTCAATTGCGTACTTTGACAAAATTTGAAAAAGCTTCTTGACCCTGATTCAGGGAAAAGATGTTTATAATAAAGTTTGTAACATAGACTATTTCGTCGTTAGGGAAGCGTTTTCAAGCTTTGACAATGTTCTCAATCGATTACTGCATAGAAACCCCCCTATAGGGTAATTTTGGTAAAAATAATAAACTTGAAAATTTCTGAAAAAATCTTATTTTTTTGCGTCACCTTTTAAAATTGATTCTTTTTCACTCTTAGGTATTTTTCCCACTCTCTTGGATCATTTAGTTTGTTTTCTGTGTGTTCTTTTAATATCTGTGGTGTATGCAAATTTTTTTGTTCGAAGCAAAAATTTTTAGCCGCAGATGGGAATCGAACCTGGGGGCTATTTTAAGAAACGAACATTTTAGCCACTCGGACATGCGGGTGTTTTAACTATATTCATTAAATTGCAATGATAATCCTTTGTAGAAAAATTTGCGTTTTTAAAATTAACACTATTCCTTGTTTGTTTTATTTTTTCCACTCTCTTGGATCATTTGATTTTTGTGTCGTGTTCGTTCAACAGTTGTGGTGTATGAAAAACTTTATACAACAAACTAGAAATTTGAGAAAAACAATTATGAGATCAAATACACGTTTGACGCTACACGTAGCTATTATTTATAAAATGCCACAAATTTGAGCATATTGGATGAAAAACAGCTCCCCAAGTTCTACTCTTACTGTAGAAGATTGTCTGGTTTTTCATTTCTTAGTTTCGCCAAATACGGTTCGAGATTGGTGGGGGTGTTGCATCGGTCGGTGTTGCACAAGCATCTGAATTGGTACTCTATTTTCGGACTTTTCTGGGATCTTGGTGAGGTGTTTCGCATCAGTTTCCACAATTTGGGGAAGTCGTATTTCTGAAAACGGGCAAATTAAGAATTGAACATGGAGCTATGTTTTTTACCTCGTATAGGCAAATACTCAAAATTTGGTAATAGGAAGCGCTGAGCTCAAAAAATTGTTCAAACGAGCCATCAACTTCTTCATGCTTGAGGCCATCCACTTTCGCCTTTTTGATTTCGCCAGTTTCGGGATGGCGTGAGGCTGGGAAGAGTCGGCAATAAACAAATTCGTCGTTTTCTACTTCTTCCAATTCACCGGTCTGAAAATGAGGAATGAAAATTGAAATTTTAAAATTTTAATTTTGAAGTGGCAAAATTTGTTTTGAGTCAAATGGAGTTGAACTCGCCTCCACAAAATGAAAATTATACAAACAACCACTTTGCCATGATGGAATAAAAATCCCACTTGTTAAAATTTGATTTTACCTCTTCATTATTTTCGAAACAAGTTAGAGCTACAGTGGTTCGAAAGAAGATGCAGCCAATCGAAACAACTTGAACAAAGTAGAAGAGCTTCATTTTCCAAAAATGTTCAAGCTATGAATAAAATACCCAGCATAGAAAATCCTTAACGCACCACAACAGCTGATCGCTAGCTGGCTAAAATGAAAAGAAAAAATTGTACTCGAGAAGACGTTTTTGTATGGATTTACACGGATTTTCACGAATACGAAAAATGAGCAGAAAATAACACATAATCTCATTTATGGTGATGAAAGTTTTTGGCAAGAAAGCTCTCGAGGATAACAGGATTGTAGGGGATTGAAACGGCAAGAATGGAAAATCGAGGCTTTCGTCGAAACGGGTTGAATAGCTCGAAAACAAACAGAAAAGATCAACAAAAGGTGTCCCAAAAAATGTCACGATTTTTTACGCAATTTTTTCGAAAATTTTCAAGTTTTTTAATTTTCACAAAAATTATCCTATAGGGGTTTTTCTATACGAGGAATCGACGCATTGCCGGTCCTTGAGAACACTTCCCTGATTCAGGAAAGCAATGTGTGTATTGAAGCGAAAATAGACCAATGCAGGGTCAGGGAATCCTTTTCAAGGATCGGCAAAGCACCCAATCGATTTCGTGCATAGAAAAAGGATTAGGGTACACTACCCTTATTAAGGCTTACCTATCCAAAATTGACATTAACCCCCCCCCATTTTTTATGCATAGAACCCGAAAATGGGTCCAAAAATCCTGAAAAATTAAGTTGAAAATGCAATTTTGGAGAGCTTGTCTGAATTTTTTCGCTATTTTTATATCGCCACTTAAAGTATCAAGAAATTCACAAGTAGAAGTTTTTGCTACAACTTTGAAATTTTAAAATTTTCGCCCCAAAAAAGCTTAAATTTTGCATTTTCGTTACAAGAATTCATTATGCCTTATGTAATACACAATTTGTCTTAAGAGAACAAGTTAATTTTCGCTTCAATACACGCTTCTATTCCCTGAATCAGGAAAGCTTTTCAAGCTTCTAAAATGCGCGCAATCGATTTCTCGTCTAGGAAAACCCCTAGAACAAGTTTCTGGCCTATTTTATAGCGTTTTGGGGGGGGGGTGTTCCTACTTTTTGCACGTTTTGAGCCGTCGTGTCTCTATCTTACAAGTTAACAAAAAAACTTCCGTTTAAAGAAAAAGCCTCGTGCCAATCTCGACTGAAAAATCCTCAACAAAACACTCCTTAAAAAGACTTTCCATTTAAGTTCAATCTTCACTTCATTAAAAAATTGTAAAAAATGGGAGGTCCGATGGAAAGAACCATATAGGCGGAGTATCTTATACATGAAGCTCATCCTAAAAAAACAAGATAAAAGTGTATGGCCAAGAAAGGAATGGCTTGAAGCAAGAGATCATGCTGTATTTAAATTTCATTTAATAAATGAAGTCTAAAGACACGTCTTGCTAAAATACCGTAGCTAAATTTAAAGGACCAGTCCACTATGAACAAATTTTATATTCGGAAAATTCATAAAAAATGAAACGTTTGTTGTTTTTATGGCAGCCGTCTGAGTCGTTATCGTTGCCGAGAAAATTGGCACCAGACTGTTTGGGGACGGATTTTTGGGGATGTGACATTTGGAGATAGACTTTTGGGGACGGACATTTAGGGATGTGACATTTGGGGACGGACTTTTAGGAATGTGACGTTTGGGGACGGACTTTTGGGGACGAAGTTGGGGAAGCAACATATGATGAAGGCGAAATAATGAGGGGGAATGAAAATATGAGACATATAAAGCTTTCTGTATACATTTAAACTCGCTTTTGTATGTATAATAAATTTTATTTTAAAGAACCTAAATTTCGTCCCCAAATGTCACATCCCCAAAAGTCCGTCCCCAAACAGTCCGGCGCCAGAAAGTCGCATTTGAAGTTGGAAATTCAATTAGAAGCCTAAGTTTCTATATAAAATAACTACAGCATTCAAGTTAGAGTTGTCAGGAAAGTGACAAACTTGTCACTTTTTGTGAAAATTGTCACAATTTGTGACAAAAAAGTTTTCACTTTTCTTAGTTTTCACAAACTTTCTTCGTTGTCTATCTTTCTGTCGAACTTATCAAAGAGCAAAAACTTAGTGAAAAGAAAAATGAAAAACTTTTTTTCACAAGTTGTGATAATAGTCACAAAAAGTGACAAGTTTGTCACTTTTATGACAGCTCTAATCAAGTCTTTTTAATCTGTCCTATTCGTTACCCCTCTTTCTTGTTGCGGATTTCACATTCCCAAAATAACCGCTTGGTTTAGTTTTTGCTCTATAGTCTTTTGTGAATATAGAACCTGTAAGAATGAGGGCGTGGTTGTCGCTTAAAGCGAGGCAACAGTTTATGATGACATTTTTTCTGGCCCACGATCTTGTGATGCCAAAGTAGTCGAAGAATTTTTGAAAAAATATTCTGGTGATGCTATGATGGATTTGCTTAAGCCAAGTATAGGTGTATCTAAATAAAGGGAACACATGGAATTTTTTATTTTTACGCATAATTTTCTTCTTTTTTCTCTGCGTCTCTTATCTCTTTTTCTAGTTAAAAAATGACACCAGACTCTGGTGTCATTTTTTAACTGGTGACCAGAGTCTGTCTCAGACGAAAGAGTTGAGGCATGTCTGTTTCAAGCGGCAATAAGCCTGTGCCAATTTTTGTTTTTTGTTCATTTTTGATACTCGGGGGTTTTCCGCTATGGGGAACACGAATCCGATGGAATTATCAAGTTTTTACTTCAAGGAGTACCTCTACTGGGGGGAGAGAGGGGTAAAAATGTCAAAAATTCAGGATGACCATGTTTTTCTGCCAGGGTGACCATGTTTCAAAAAGCATCAAGTTTTTTATTTTAAACCCAATTTAAAAAATTCGTCTTATAAATTGTTGGGGAGGCTCTCCTGCACAAAAATAAGTATGGGTTTTTTGTGAATTGTCGTTTTGAGAAAAATATGAAATCCTTACTCTTTTTTATCGAAAAAATGACCGATTTTCTGTTAATTTGACCACGTTTCAAAAAGTATCAAGTTTTTTATTTTAAGTCCAATTTAAAAAATTCGTCTTGTAGATTGTCGGGGAGGCTCTCCTGCACAAAAATAAGTATGGGTTTTTTTGTGAATCGTCATTTTAAGAAAGATATGTAATCCTTAAGTTTGAAAAACAACTCATTTTTGGCAGAAAATTTATAGGGTATTTTGCCGATATGTCGGCACACACTTTTTGCCGTTTTTCTATGGGTTGAAACATACGTGTGAGGAAAGAGTCCAAAAGCCAAAAAATGTGGTGGATGTATGGACAGTAATCAAAAGCAATGGAAAAACTCCTTTGGTGTTTGTGGAACAAAGATCAAGATTGACCGATATGTGTACTTGGAAATGCTGGAAGATCACTTCATTCCTTGGGCAAGAGAACATTTTGATGATGCAGATTGGTGTTCCAACAAGAGTCGAGGCCTGGGCACAAAGCCAATGAAACGCAAGTATGGTTGTCTGAAGAGTGCTTTGATTTTATTTTAAGCAGGGTTGGGATTTCTCCGAATTTATCCAGATTTCCCCGGGAAAATTCTGGGGAAAAGAATTCTGGGGAAATCCGGATTTATCTAATTTCCCAGAGACCGGATAAATCCGAATAATTCTATTTTCCAACCGTGATTTTAAGAGACGAATGGCATTCGAATCCTCCAGAATTGTGCCCGATAGATTATTCTGTGTGGAATATTCTTGAAGAAAAATCCTGCGCTAAACTACACTATAATGTTGAATCTTTGAAACGCGCATTGACCAAAGCCTGGAATGAGATTACTATTGAAACGCTTGAAAAAAGCTAAACCACACTATAATGTTCCCGAAACCGGCACTATAACTTTCGTTACAAATCTTGCCACGCTAACTTTCGCCACTTTCGTGTCAATAAACATTTAATTTCAAACTAATTGAGGTGCCTGATTTGCAATAAATATGTATATTGATACAAACGTGGCGAAATTTATAGTTTTTTGGCAACGTGGCGAAAGTTGTCGTGGCAAAGTTATAGTGCCCCAAAACCTTTGATAGAAAAAAATCAATTCTAACTATAAAAAAACAGGTGTTTATACTTTTTTTCGCTATCATGACGTGATTTTTTTTAAAGCGTTAGAAACAGTGATTTCTATTTAAGTTGGCAAATATTGTTTTCTATTTACGAAAACAGGTGTTCGCTTTCATTAAATAAATGTACTTAACAGATTGAGTTATTTGTATTATTAAAGAAATTCTACATCAGACTTTTATTTTACTTACAAATTTCAAAAATGATAATACTTAATACTACTACATCAGCACTTGTTTCAACTGCCTTAGATATAGTCCATCACACCAACATTTTGTTGATTTCGAAAATAATCGAAAATTTCTGCCTCTCCTTCCAACTCATTGCTACCCCAATCATGTTCTATGTTATTTTAACAAAATCGAAAAATATGAAAACTTACCGGTTGTATTTAATTTATGAGATATTTTGGAATACTTTTGCTGCTTTTATCTTCGTCATCACGTCGCCATCTGTTTTATCACCCTATCCCTGCATTCTGATTAATAGCTTTTTCGAAGAATTTATCAGCACAGACTTATGCTATATCCTGTTTGAGATGTTTGCTTTCAGCGCTTTGAGTCTTGTCCTTGGAATTATTTTATCATTTGTCTATCGATTTGTTCACCTTTTGGGTTATTTGCGAGTTTCAAATACTATGAATCGATGGCAATGGTTGGTCAAATTTGTCGTCATTTTTTTAATAGTTGATATTATTGCTGTTTTCTCTATTTTGGAGACAAGAAGACGATATTCATTAGATGAAAACAATAATCCTGAAATATTTGAACAACTTCCAAATAGAAAACTTCTTTGTAAGCCTTTATTACAGGGTGTATAAAAAACCGGAATTTGGGCGATTTTTTCATGCTTTTTCGACCCAAAAATTTTTTCAAAAATAACCTTATTAAGGCCAATTTTATGCGGGAAATTGATTGCGCGCATTTCCAACGCTTCCCTGAATCAAGGAATCGGAGCTGAGGTTAAAGGTTTGTTACAAGCTCTTCGTTGTAATAACAATTCAAAAAATTTGTGTATTACAACGAAGAACTTGTAACAAATTCAAAATTTCAAACGCAATTATCTCGAAAACTACAACGATTCAG
>JAQGBS010000143.1:0-28036 GCA_034698545.1 Acrobeloides obliquus | reverse complement strand
TTGCTTTGAAATGACTTTTAAAAACTTTCCCATGCATTAATCTCACTTTATAAATTCAACTTGATACGCGCATTCAGGCGTTTAACACTAGTACCGAATGTTCGAGAAATCGTCTCTTAATAATCCTTAGAACTATTTGTAAACGCTCATTACATTCAATTAACCCGTTAATGCGCACTATGTGATAAAGGCGAAATTTTGTTTAAAAAAGTTATGAAAATTTTTTTGTATTTGTTTAATATAAACTATCCTAATCTCAAATCCAAGGAAAAAAATTTTGAAAAATATTTATACTATGTGTTAAAATACACATTTTTAAAAAGAAACATAATGTCTATATATCATCAGGGTTAATGAAATTTTAAAAACGACTTCAAATTCGGATTCCTTGCCTATAAAAAGCTGGAGAAAATGGATTGGTCTGAAATATTCCATTTGTGGGAATTTTTAAATTAGGCAAAAGTCTTCGGACCCGACCGGGACTCAAATCCGGACCTCCTGGCTACCGTTCTAGTGCACTACCATTGTGCTACCAAGACTTGACAAAGTATTCACCAATTCACGGGCATCAGTTGCAGGTCTCGGTAGCACAGTGGTAGTGCACTTGGGCGGTAGCCGTGAGGTCCAGGTTTGAGTCCCGGTCGGGTCCGAAAACTTTTGCCTAAATTAAAAATTCCCTATATTTCCACGTTCTCGTGGTTAATCCGAGCTTCACTATTCCTAAAAAATGAGCTTAAACCATTTGTTATAAAATTCAATCATAAGAACAAAGGATAAATTTTCATCATAATGTTGAAACTATTTAAAGAGGAATGACTAGAATCTTTCTCAAACTTTTGCGACCCTCCACGACAACTTTTGTAGAACATCGAATTTTGTGGAAACTTTCCATAAATGAATGAAGTAAAAACTTTTTTTCTTAACAGAGTTAATGAGAGAGACATGTTATCTGATTTCTTAATTCATGTATGTTTATTTTTTATAAATTCCATTGGCATTATAAACCAAAATACATACTTGACACAAACTATGAGTATACTTTATCGAGATTTTTGGAGCTTTAACGTTAAAATTCTGTGACAACTATTGAGTCTTTTACGTAGAAATATGCGTTCAAAGAAAAAATCACTCTTTTGACACACACTACAAACAAAACTAGAGTGAAGTTTCCCTTATATATTATGATGCACTTAACCTGATCGGAAGTAATGATCGTTTATTATCATTACAGAGAGGGCCAAAAAAGTGGATTTTTGGGGCCCGAAAATTTATTTTTCTAAAGGAAATTTTATGTTTCTAGGGATAATTTTAAGTGGGGATCGATTACGAGCATTATCGATTCCTGAAAATGCTTCCCTGAGCCTGATTCAGAGAAAAATTGGTTTTGAAATTTCGAAAAAGAAGGAATTTTCGCCTAGAAAATCTTAGAACTTCTAGAGAAAAATAACAAAATCTAGAGAAAATCTACATTTTTTATAGGCCCCACACCTCTACCATTGATCGGAAATGTCTTGTCTCTCAAGACGAGTAAAACTCCTTATGAAGCTTTGTTGAACTGGAAGGACAAATATGGCCCAATTTATACTTATTGGATAGGCGAAACCGGTTGTCTCCATAAACGATTTTAATATCATAAAAGAGACTTTTATAAAAGATGGAGAATCTTATACTGGAAGGAATCATTTTCCCAAAATGCAAAAACTCATGAGAGGTATGAAAATGACTTTTTTTAAGTATAAAAATCTGACTTTAATTATAAAAAGTGCTTTTTTAGATAGTAAGATAGCTGGAGTTGTCGCAACAGACGGGGATCTTTGGCGGAACAACGAAAATTTACTCTACACGTTTTAAGGAACTTGGGAATGGGAAAAGCTATTATTGAAGAGACTGTAAGCATTTTTTCTGATATTTAAAAGGATTGTTCACATGGTTACCATCATTGTTTTAATGACGTCATTTTTTAAGGTTGACATTGACAATGACATCGTGACATTGACATTTGACGTCAATGTCAACCTCTTGACTTGACGTCAATGTCAATGTCATTTTGTGAATGACGTCAATGTCATTGTCAATGTTTTTTAGCAAGACATATTTTCACTAAGTTTTTTCTCTTTGATAAGTTCGGCAAGAAAGTCAGACAAAAAGAAATTTATTTATTTCTTTGTGTTTGACTTTCTTTTCGAACTTATCATGAGAAAAAACTTAGTGAAAATAATTTTTAAAAAATGACAATGACGTCATAAAAACACTGGTTACAATTACGTTTGTTACATTTTTTTAAAAGTAATAAAAAATTGAGGTTTATTCAGATTTCTACTTACGATCACTCATTCGAAAATTGATAATCTGAGGAACATTTAGTAAAAAATATCGAAAAATTTTTTGCTTTGAGATATGGCTGTTCATCAATACCTTATTATGCAAACTTTTCTAAAACTAGTCAATTTTCAAAAAGTCATCAAAAATCGAAATGTGATCGGATTTATACGAGCGACTACTCATTCATAAGCTGAGAATCTAAAGAAAATTGTGCAAAAAAAAATCAAAAAATATTACACTCTCACCGAGATATGATTGTTCGAACATATGGTCTTTTTCAACTCTCTGACAATAGATAGGCATAATGGGATTAGAGCGTATAAGCAGCATTAGGACGTAGAACATTCCAATGACTTCTGGTATGTCTATAAAATTTTATTAAAAAAATCACAACATTTGTACTTGTTTCTATTTTGAAATCACTACCCACAACCCTGTTCTGTTGTTACGACAGACCGACGCCAATATGAGGTTAGATATCATTGATAAGAATCCTTGGTGTATGCAATATGGTGTTTTGACACCATTCAGTGTGTCGCTCATAGACGCCGTTTGAAATTGACGGTCGGAAGCACCACTCCGGGGCGCCCGGAATTTGTAGACGCTCGGTGTCCAGTTTATTACAGATATATATTTACAATAGTAAGATACAAAAAATACATAGAAGCAAAATGATGATCATTTTATTAGATTGAAAATTCCTAAAGCTTTCCAGCCTTGTATTAATCCAAAGTGACTCTTCAATTGACTCAACAAATTCGACTTTGTTGCCTTGCTTTCGGATTTTAGATGTTTTCTTGCTTTGTTGTTGCTACAGGATAATAATTTGGTTGATGAATTAACTCCAACATCTGTTGCTATTCTAGATAATGTTTCTGCTATCTTCTGATTCGAGCAGCATTTTTCACACTGACTCACAACTAAATCTTGTGAAACCAATGAGAATGTTGAATGTGAACGAGTTTTCTCTACAAAAATGATTATAAATATAAGTGTTATTACTAAAATAAGCTTACGATCTGCAGTGAGGAGTGAAAATGTTGATTGGATTGCTGATAATTGGTCAATTGGGCTTTGGATTTCATCTTCAATTTTGTGGACAAAAGTTCTGACAATGAGCTGTTCCCAATTCTTTGATGGTGGGGTATTCTAAAAAGAGTGTTTTTTGTTTGATCATAGTTTGTCAATGCCCTGGGAGTCTGTACTTTTTTATTGAATCACGTTTATCATTTCATAAAAAATAATGTCAATTTACCTCAACTAATTCTCCATTTAAAACTTTGCGGCCATCTTGAAGATATTTAATTTGGCTAGCCCCGCGTTTATTGAACAGATTCAATGGAGATGTTCTTTTGCTTGGAATCGAATTGGATTCCTTAGTTGAACCGTAGTATGAAGACGGTTCGTTCATGCCTTCTGGAAGTCCAAGATATCTTTCTGGTACGGCATAAAATTCAAACGGCTCATCGCTTGGTATATTTACGTTCCCAATCATTTTTGATATTAAATAATTATTAGAAGGAGCAACTTGTGCCTTAATGATAACTTTTTCTTCGAATGAAATTCACTACCTTTTTATACTCGAGATAGGAATTTTAATAGGAGGAGTAATCGGTTTGGAATCAATTTTTTGTTGACATTTGTAATCCGTTCTTCATTGATGACTCAATGATTTCAAAGTCAACGTTTATTTTTAATTCATGATTCAACTTCAACGTTTATTTTTACGCAAATCATAAGATTAGTGTTAAAATTTTTTCATGATTAGGCTAATCTTCAAGACAAATAGTACTCTCTAAAAATTTGTCAAACAAAACGACGATCTTGGCGTGGGAGAATCAACAAGCTTGTTAAAAAAAACTACATTTCATGTGTACCGAAATTACTTCAACCGGGTTGGCGACACTTGCGCATGAATCATTGCGCACCTGCATTTGCGCATATACATTTGTGTATGTGCATTTGCGTATTCACTTTTGCGCAGATGCTTTTGTGCATGTAACATTTGCGCATGTGCACTTGCGCATATACATTTGCGCGTACAACATTTGCGCATTCACTTTTGTGCAGGTGCTTTTGCGCATGCAGCATTTGCGCATGCACTTTTGAGCATGTAACATTTGCACATGTACATTTCCACATTCACTTTTGCGCAGGTACTTTTGTGATGCACATAAAGTGTTAACCAATTATTAAAATGTTATTGCCTATTTCAAATCTGCGAATTTTCGCATATTTCAAGGAAAAAAAATTGCTGTGTACTTATCTTGTTGAAGCTCTTTCATTTTTTACCAGATATAATACAGCTGACTATATCTATTACAATAACAACATTATATCTTATAACATAAATGGACAATAACGCAGAATTAGTAGATAATTTTTGCTTGGGAGTAGAATTGGGTAAGAGAACTACAAAAGAAGTGCATTATGGTATAATACGACCGCCATAACAGCAATGATCTATGGGTTACTAACACTATTAGTGAATTTTCGGGTGTATACTGTGTTGTTAAAGAATCGAAAAATGAAGGAATTTTCCAGCACGTTTTACACCATTTTTATCATTGCTAGTGTTGTGGTAAGAATACGGCAACTAAAATTCCGAAAAATGGTGGCAAGAGTCAAAATTTAACAAATCGCAAATCGACTCAGCTCGTCGAGCACTCAAAATGAGTACCATATTATGGCGATTGGGGGTTTGACTCATGGCTGAATGGCTAACGTGTTCGGCTTTCACTCATAAGGAGAGCTTGATCTCGCGCTCTATGAGTGAAGGCCAAGCATATTAGCCATTCGGCCATGGTTAAACCCCCAAAACTCCATGAGATGGTACTCGTTTTGAACCGCGCGGTAAGCTGAATCGATTGGCGAATTTTTTAAAATTTTGACCTTGCCACCATCTTTTCGGAATTTTGGTACGCTGTGGAAGGTGTTGCAAAAACCAATAATTTACTTTTTTTAGGACTCTTGTTGGTGGGTTTTAAATCAACTCAAAGATCATGTTGGCTTGGCACCAGCGTTGCATTTTATGTTGGGTTGGATCCCATCAACTGGCTTCGTAATCTCACTCTGGTTCTTTATACTGGTCTACTTTATGCACGCCGAGTTAATGAGAGAGACATGTTATCTGATTTCTTAATTCATGTATGTTTATTTTTTATAAATTCCATTGGCATTGTAAACCAAACTACATACTTGACACAAACTATGAGTATACCTTATCGAGCTTTTTGGAGCTTTAACCTTAAAATTCTGTGACAACTATTGAGTCTTTTACCTAGAAATATTTCCAAAGAAAAAATCATTCTTTTGACACACACTACAAACAAAACGAGAGTGAAGTTTCCCTTATAACAAGTGTGTCTTTTACGTAGAAATATGTGTCCAAAGAACAAATCACTCGTTTGACACATACTACAAACAGAACTAGAGTGAAGTTTTCCTTATATATTATGATACACTTGACCTGATCAGAATTAGTAATCGTTTATTATCATGTACAGGATGGGCCAAAAAAGTGGATTTTTATGATTTTTGGGGCCCGAAAATTTATTTTTCTAAAGGTAATTTTATGTTTCTAGGGATAATTTATGTGGGGATCGATTACGAGCATTCTCGAATCCTGAAAATGGTTCCCTGAGCCTGATTCAGAGAAAAATTGGTTTTGAAATTTCGAAAAACTAGGTATTTCGCCTTAAAAATCCATTTTCCCCCTGAATCAGGGTCAGGAAAGCATTTTCAGGGTTCGGGAAAAATCGATTCTCCGCATAAAATTACCTCTAGAGTGATCATTTTTAGAACAATACATTTTTGCGTCCCAAAAAATCACAAAAATCCACGTTTTGGCCTACCCTGTATTTTGCTATGTAAAAGGAAAAATTTAGCACTAGAGTTTTTATTCGAAAATAATAATTATAAAAGATGCTACTTTTATTGTTTTCTATAGCGCTAGTAACACTTATTTTTTATCATTTTTATTACAAGCGAAGAAACTTTCCCCCAGGTAGGTTTTAATTTGAGAATCTGAAAGTCTAGAAGACCAAGAAAATCTATAGAAAATCTGTAGAAAATCTTAAAACTTCTAGAGAAAGTCTAGAAGAAAACAACAAAATGTAGAGAAAATTTACATTTTTTATAGGCCCTACATCTCTACCATTGATCGGAAATGTCTTGTCTCTCAAGACGAGTAAAACTCCTTATGAAGCTTTGTTGAACTGGAAGGATAAATATGGTCCAATTTATACTTATTGGATAGACGAAACCCCGGTTGTCTCCATAAACGATTTTAATACCATAAAAGAGACTTTTATAAAAGATGGAGAATCTTATACTGGAAGGAATCATTTTCCCAAAATGCAAAAACTCATGAGAGGTATGAAAATGACTTTTTAAGTATAAAAATCTGACTTTAATTACAAAAAGCGCTTTTTTAGATGGTAAACTAGCTGGAGTTGTCGGAACAGAAGGGGATCTTTGGCGGGAACAACGAAAATTTACTCTACACGTTTTAAGGAACTTGGGAATGGGAAAAGCCATTATTGAAGAGACCGTGAGCATTTTTTCTGATATTTAAAGGGATTGTCCACATAGTTACCTTTTTGTTACATTTTTAAAAAAGTAATAAAAAATTGAGGTTTAATCAGATTTTAACTTACGACCACTCATTCGAAAGTTGATAATCTGAGGAACATTTTGTAAAAAAAATATCGAAAAATCTTTTGCTTTGACAGAGATATGGCTGTTGCAACATTAATACCTTATTATGTAAATTTTTCAAAAAATTTAATTTTCAAAAAGTCACCAAAAATCGAAATGTGATCGAATTTATTCAAGCGTCAAATTATAAAGCAAAACAAGCAGCGTAAAGTGTTAAAAAGATTCATAACGATTAGAACGGCATAGAGCATATGTAAAGATTCATAGCCATCAAGTGGGCTTTACCCCCAACCTTCTCCCCCACCACTCCTAAGACCTTGTGCATGTACGGTGGACAATTCCGTTAAATCATTTTTCTTATAGATAATGTTGGAAGTTAATCGACTTTTAACCGTAGCACAAGAAGAAATCGAACAAGGAGTTAAAGAGCATGATTTAGCCCATATTATTGAAGTTTGTGTTGGCTCTATTATAAATAGACTGCTTTTTGGATATCGATTCGAAGGGGTAATATCTTTAAAACACCCAAATAGAGCTTTTTTTTAAAATCTTGGATTTTTGGATTTTCTATATTTTTTCTAGACCTCCTAGAGTTCATTCTCTAAATTTTTTCTATATTTTTAAAGATCCTCTAGATATTTTCTAGATTTCCTCTACATCCTCCTTTTAGGAAACCAAGCCAGAATCCTACCACCTAAAACATTTGCTCCAAGAAAGTGGACGCATTCTAGGCCATCCTATGATGTTTTTCATGATGTTTTTGAATCCAAATTTTATGAAAAATTTTCCCTACTTTCATAACCTTTATGAAAGACTAATGCAAAATGTAAAAAGTATTCGACAATTTTTGGATCGCCAAATTACTTGGCATCGTGAAAAATTCGTTATAGAAGGAGATTCGAAGAGGCAACAAATTACGTCCAAGCTTTTTTAATGGAAATGCATAAACAGGAAGCGGGTGGAGATGTTGGAAATTTTACGTAAATTTCGATTTTTTTAAATTTTGATATAAAAGAAAGAATTTAGAATAGAACAACTACACAATGTGTGCATAGATTTGTGGATAGCCGGACAAGTAATTAGGAGATATGGATGTTTTTAAAGAAAATTTTAGGAAACAACTACAAGCATGACAAATTTCGGGATTCTTTATTTAATGGCACATCCAGAAGTTCAAAAGAAAATGCAAAAGGAGATCGATAGTGTTGTAGGAAGCGAAAAACAAGTTTCTTTGAATGATAGACCCAAGTTGCCTTATACAAATGCTGTGTGCAATGTAAGCTGTTTGGTGGTTATCAAAACACCTCTCAGGATTGGACAGAACAGGACAGATCACAGGATAGGGCAGAATAAGGCAGGATAGATCACAAGATGGGATAGTACAGATTACAGAACAGGACAGATCACAGAACGAGACAGATTACAGGACAGAACATGACAGGACACGACAGATCACATGATGGGACAGGGCAGATCACAGGACCGGACAGATAACAGGACGGGACAGATCATAGGGCAGGTCACAGAGCAGATTACAGGACAGGGCAGATCACAGGACAGGAATCGCTCAATCTAAAAAATATGCAAATTTAGGAAACCCAAAGATTTTGTAACTTATTTCCCCAAACACTTTTCCACAAAACTACCAAAGATGTCATCATAAATGGCTATAAAATTAAAGAAGGGACCACAATTGTACCTCAAACTTCTTGTGTTTTATACGATGAAAAGGTTTTTTACCAATTTTTTCATTTTTTATAGATTATTTTAGATTTTCCCGAATCCTAATAGTTTCATTCCGGAGCGTTTTCTCAACGAAAATGATCAATTGAAAAAAGTTGAAGAGTTGATTCCTTTCTCGGTTGGAAAACGTCAATGTTTAGGAGAAAGTTTGGCCAAAAACGAGCTCTTTTTGTTCCTGGATAACTTATTTCATGAGTTTAATGTACTTTTTTACACGAGTATCTTATAAAAAAACTTTTTTAAGGTAACTCCAGGAAATCCTAAACCGGTAAATTTGGAAAAAATCCGTGGCTTTACGGTTCAACCATTTCCATTCAAATGTCATTTGGAGCGCCGAATTCCAAAAATTGTTGAATAAAAATCATATATACAATTTTTATATAGAATATTTTGAAATATCGTTTTTTATAATTAAAGCTGTAAAAATACAAACATCAGATAAAAAAGATTTTCTGCAACAACAGCTGGGAAATTGTTATAGAAGGAAATAATGGAGATAGACCGAATATACACGATTTACGTCTTTTTCAAGAATATCCACAATGTCCATGGTTAGTAAAAGATCAAAAGTAAAAATGGAATGTGTGAAAATAACAACAGAACGTGAAACAACAATCAAAAATTGAATAAAGGAAAATTGCAAGTTTGAATAAACAGCATATACAGGGAAATCTTGGTAGCATCTCTTTTTGAAAAATAGTAAGAAACAAAAAATACATAAAAGCAAAATGATGATCATTTTATGAGGTGGAAATCCCTAGTGCTTTCCATCCTTGTATTAATCCAAAGTGACTCTTCAATTGACTGTCAACCAATTCGACTTTGCTACCTTGCTTTCAGATTTTAGATGTTTTCTTGCTTTGTTGTTGCTACAGGATAATGATTTGGTTGGTGAATTAGCTCCAACATTTGTTGCTATTCTAGATAACCAACGGCATGTTTCTGCTATCTTCTGATTCGGGCAGCATTTTTCACACCGACTCACAACTAAATCTTGTGAAACCAATGAGAATGTTGAATTTGAACGAGGTCTTTCTACAAAATAATTATAAATATGAGTGTGATTACTAAAATAAGCTTACGTTCTGCAGTGAGAGATGAAAATGTTGATTGGATTGTTGAGAATTGGCCAATTGGGTCTTGGATTTCATCTTCAATTTTGTGGACCAAAGTTCTGATAATGAGCTGTTGCCAATGCTTTGATGGCGGGGTAATCTAAAAAGAGAGTTTTTTGCTTGATCATAATTTGTCGATGCCCTGGGGTCTATTGTTGTACTTGATTAGTGACAAGTGACAAACATGTCGGTTTTTTAGTGAATTTGTCACTTTACATGTGCCAACTTGTCGGTTTCTCCCTTTATTTTAGTAACTTGTCACTAACCAAGTACAACAATAGACCCTGGAAGTCTGTATTTTTTGTTGAAGCATGTCTATCATTTCATAAAAAATAATGTTAATTTACCTCAACTAATTCTCCATTTAAAACTTTACGGCCATCTTGAAGATATGCAATTTGGCTAGCCCGGCGTCTATTGAACAGATTCAAAGGCGATGTTGTTTTGCTTGGAATCGAATTGGATTCCTCAGTTGAACCGTGGTCTGAAGACGGTTCGTTCATATTGTCATCAATACCTTCTGGAAGTCCAAGATGTCTTTCTGGTACGGCGAAAAATTCTAGCGGACATTCTTGTGGTATATTTACGTTCCCAATCATTTTGATAGCAAATATTTATTGATTTTTCAGCAATAATGGTTATACTCTGTAATAAAAAACATGTTGACTTGCCTTTTATATTTTTATCTAAACCAAAGTCACGAGAAATTAATCCCAAAAGAATTTACACATTAGGTGCCTTTTTTGCGTATTTTTATGGAGGAGAGCTAAAAAAGGTGTGATAATTTTTTTCTTTGACATCAAAGAAAAACGTCTAAACGTCTTGATAAGGATGGAATTACCCGCTATTACGTCTTTTGAGTTAACCACAATGGCAAAAATCTTATGTAAGTCTCGTCTAGTCTATGAAACACCAAAAAAAATCGTACTTCCAGGGGTCTAAATTCGATTTTGTTTTGCTCGCCTCAATTTTAAATCGACTTAAAAAACTGTTTCTAGGTCAGAAAAACACTTTCTGATCGTTTTGGGTACAGGTTATAAAAATTCGATTTTCAACCCCCAGAGACCAGGCCATTGGGGGGGTCGAAAATCGAATTTTCATAACCTGTGCCAAAAACGATCAGAAACTGTTTTTCTGACGTAGAAACAGTTTTTTAAGTCGATTTAAAGTTGAGGCGAGCAAAATAAAATCGAATTTAGACCCCTGAAAGTACGATTTTTCCTCAGAAAAATGGTGCCATTTTTGTAAAGCGTTTTTATCCATGAAAGCAAAGATTTGAGGTCAAAGTTAATATGTCATAACTTGTGTCTTTTCACCCCCTAACAGATGTAGAAAAAATTATTGAAAAAGCTTTTAACCATAAAAAGTTATGAAGCTATCTTTCAGACTCAAAATTAGCTCTTAATAACACATTTTGGGCTCCAGGCCCACAGAGGCGTCTCACAGGGAAAATTTTTTCACGTTTTTCTGGTTCGGCTCGTTGAGCTCCCAAAATGTCTATCTCTATAATTATAAAGTTTCATACCATAATGTTGGGCATATTCCTGAAGAGGAGCATAAGTACTCTTAGAATTCACTTCGACTGAAGATATTTTTCGAGCGACTGATACCTAAAGGAATCTAAAGTAAAAAATTTTTAGCTTCTATTTTTTATTAATAAACTTGTACCAAACCCAGATCGAAATGCTATTGTATTCGAAATGAGTAGATTTGTGATCGACTTTATGTGCTTGTCGCCCGTTTGGATTCTTTTAATAGTGAACAAGCGTCTTAGGAAAATCACTTTTTAAGGTTTGTTTCTAATACAAGTGTTTCAGTGAAGTCGATTACTATCACAAAGACTATCGGATGTCTCAAGAGATAAAATAAATGGTTAACCCTAAAAAGGGTAGGGCAAGGGTGAGGCTAGTTTTTTGGGTTTATAAAATTATTAAAACTAGCCTCACCCTTGCTTCACCCCAAAACTAAAAAGGGTGAAGCAAGGGTGAGGCTAGTTTTCTGGGTTTATAAAATTATTAAGCAATTTCACGAATTTTCCGAATATGTAAAAATTGTGGCAAATTTCGCTAATCTAAAAAAGTCACCCTTTTTATACCGCCTGAATTTCGCATAAAAGTGACAAATTTATAGCTCATAAATTCTGAGCACCTCGGGAATATGTTCAGCGAATAGAACTACGGTCGAATATGATGTTCTTAGATTTTGAATTGCTTACCATAATTTTATACACCCAAAAAACTAGCCTCACCCTTGCTTCACCCTTTTTAGTTTTGCTCCACCCCCACCCTTTTTAGGATTAACCAAAATAAATTGATATCAAGCTTAAAATTATTTAAAAATTTATTTAATTTAATTAAAATTATCCATTAATATTATGTTTATTTTCAAGACAATGCATAAAACATTGACGAATGTTGTCAAATCATTTAAAAGAGGGGGTAAGAATCGTGATTACATCTCTGTCAGAAAACCCCTATTTTTCAAAATCAAAATTGAAAATCAGGGTCTTGACGCAAAATTCAAAACAAATTCCAAAAATCACCAACTTCAAACGTGATTATCTCGACAACGATAACGATTCAGAAGTTACTGTAAAAACAAAAAATACTCCATTTTTCATGAATTTTCCGAATATATATAAATTATGGCAAATTTCGAAAATCTAAAAAATTTTCAATTTTTGACCTCATTGGCATGGTCAACTCCCGATCTGTCTAACTATGGGTAGATAAATCGTCATTCTTCAAGTAATGGCTTATTTTCATGGGCATATCTGGCACTATTAAAAACCGGTTTCAATACAACGCCAAAGTCCAAGATTTATGTGCAAACATTGAATTTTGGGGGTTCAAAATACCCGAATTTTTCAAAGTTTGTGCTCTAACTTTTTTCCTATCCATAAAACAATACCATAGTGTCTAGATAAAAGGTTTGGACAAAGATTGTTTCTTTGTTAGCAAGTGGAGGGCACCGACTATTTAGATGTACACTGACTTTTGGCAAACGCATGTTCTTATTTTTCTAAGGGGTCATCTTTCAAGTCTACCACTTTTCCCATGACCATCTAAAAATGGTGTTTTGCCAATTTTTCAGCACTTTCCCATGATTTTTAGCCAAAAATAAGGTCAACTTCAACCCTTTAGGGGCATAATTAGGCATTTTTTACACGGATACACCATTTTTGAGGTACCTAGCGCAAAAAAATTTTCGACCCTAGCTTTTGGTTGAAAAAAGCAGAAAATAGGGGATCAAAAGTTTTTTTGGTTGTGCAATATGGTGTTTTGACACCATTCGGTGTGCCGCAGGGATATCAAAGAACTGATCTAAAAGGTCAGTTCTTTGATATCCCTGATGTGCCGCTCATGCACGCCGCTCGAAAGCTCCGCTTGGAATTGACGGTCGAAAGCGCCGCTCCGACTGGAGCGCCATAGGCGCTCGGTGTCCAGTTCATTACATATATATATATTTGCAATAGTAAGATACAAAAGAATACATAGAAACAAAATGATGATCATTTTATGAGGTGGAAATCCCTAGTGCTTTCGAGTCTTGTATTAATCCAAAGTGACTCTTCGATTGATTGTCAACAAATTCGACTTTGCTGTCTCGCCTTCGGATTTTAGATGTTTTCTTGCTTCGTTGTTGCTACAAGATATTGATTTGGTTGGTGAATTAGCTCCAATATCTAATGCTACCCTAGATAACCAATGGCATGTTTCTGCTATCTTCTGATTCGGGCAGCATTTTTCACACCGACTCACAACTAAATCTTGTGAAACCAATGAGAATGTTGAATTTGAACGAGGTCTTTCTATAAAAATAATTATAAATATGAGTGTGATTACTAAAATAAGCTTACGTTCTGCAGTGAAAGATGAAAATGTTGATTGGATTGTTGAGAATTGGCCAACTGGGTCTTGGATTTCATCTTGAATTTTGTGGATCAAAGTTCTGATAATGAGCTGTTGCCAATGCTTTGATGGCGGGGTAATCTAAAAATAGAACTTTTTGTTTGATCATAGTTAGCCGATGCTGAAAGTATGATTTTTTTATTATTGAAATACGTATATCATTTCATAATGTTAATTTACCTCAACTAATTCTCCATTTAAAACTTTGCGGCCATCCTGAAGATATTCAATTTGACTAATCACGCGTCTGTTGAACATATTCGGCAATGTTCTTTTGCTTGGAATGGAATTGGATTCTTCAGTTGAATCGTGGTCTGAAGACGGTTTGTTCATGCTGTCATCAATACCTTCTGGAGGTCCACGATATCTTTTTGGTTCGGCATAAAATTCAATCGGAGAATCGTTTGGTATATTTACCGTCCCAATCATTTTGATAGCAAATATTTTATGATTTGTCAGCAATAGAGGTTATACTCTGAAATAAAAAAGGTGTTGAAGTTCTGTTAAGCTTGCCTTTTATATTTTTATCTAAATCATAGTACGAGAAATTAATCCCAAAAGACTTCACACATCTGGTGCCTATTTTTACTTCTTTTCCGGGAAGAGAGTCGAAAAAGGTGTGGTAATCTTTTTCTTTGAATTCAAAACACGGAAATTACTGTTTAAAACGTCTAAACGTATTGATAAAGATGGAATTACCCGATTTGGCTAGCCCCGCTATTACGTAGTTCGAGTACTATTACGTTTTATAATCACACTACAAACAGAACTAGAGTAAAACTTTCCTTATATCTTATGATGCAATTTACCTGATCGGAAGTAATGATCGTTTTTCAAAAAACGAAGTTAATTTTCAAAAAGTCACCAAAAATCGAAATGTAATCGGATTTATACGAGCAACCACTCATTCGAAAGCTGGGAATCTAATGAAAATGCAAAAAAATCATCAAAAAATCTTACATACTCACCGAGATATGGTTGTTCGAACATATGGTCTTTTTCAACTCTCTGACAACAGATAGGCATACTGGGATTAGAGTGTATATGGACAGCACCATCAGGACGTAGAACATTTCATTGATTTCTGGAATGTCTATAAAAGTATAGACAAACAAACACGGAAAGTAAGTAAATAAAATTGTAGATGAATTTGTAGATTTTATGGAAATTGACTAATTTTCGAAAAATTTGCATAATAAGGTGTTGATGTTACAACAGCCATATCTCTGTCAAATCAAAAGATTTTTCGATATTTTTTTAAAAAAATATTCCTCAGATTACCAACCTTCGAATGAGTGATCGTAAGTTGAGATCCGATTAAACCTCACTTTTTTGACTTTTTAAAAAAATATAACAAAAAGGTAACCATGTGGACAGCATACATGAACAAGGTCTTAGAAGTGGTTGCTCCGATGCCTATGAGAATCATGTGTCAAGTACAATTTTATTGACATTAAAGTTCTCCGTGTCGAAACCCCCCCCCCCCCCCGAGTATAAAAAATTACTTGAGAGGGGGGGGGGGTCGACATTTTGGCTGGGATTCGAATCTATAAGTGAAATCCTGTTACATTAATCACTCGGCCATGTGATTCTGTAGCCGTTGTATAAAATTTATATCTAGTTTTACTCGTTTCGTTGAGCTGAGAAACGTTTTAAAATTTTGAGTTTCTGCTAATTTTTGCCAAAAAATCGCCGTGTATAGGGAACCGCTCCCCATCCCGAATCTGGATGAGCTTATCCATCTAACCCTTCACAATTTTGAGCTTATTTTACAAAAAATTTACTTCCTTCTCCATACAAATCACACAATTATGAGCCACATTAGCCTCCATCAAATCTTCAATTTCTTTTTTAAGTCTACCACATTCTTCTTGACAGGCTTTATTGAGCCCACTATTTTTCGCGTTCAATAATTGAATTTCAATGTCGCGTACTCTAAGTTCAAGCTTGTATATTTTGCATTCTTCTTGATTAGTTTTCTTAAGATCTTCATTATTCCTTGCCAAAATACTTATTCGAGTTTTTAGTGCTTCGATTTCACGGTCTTTTTCTCGGAAGAAAATAATATTTCGTTTTTTTAATGATTGAATTTCACGATCTCTTTCTTTAAGATCGACCTTGTGGCTATTTTCCAACGTCGTAACTTTCATTTCAATTTCTTCAATCTGCTTGGCCTTTTTCTCTATGCGAATTCCCAAATCCTTATTAGTCCTTTCATGAAGCTGAGTTAATCTGTTTAATTTAGACACGACTATTTCTAACTCGTTGATGCGCGTGTTCTTTTGCGTCAACTGATTTTGAAGTTCGGAGTTTTCAAGTTTAAGAGACTCATAATTTTCGACTTCCATTTCTTGGGTTATGCACTGGCTTTTTATTTGGAGATCATCATGAAGTTTTACATCAATTTTCTTCTTGATTTCTACAACATTCTCAAATTCTATGACATTTTTGGCAAAGCCATGCATTCCTTTGTGCTCTCTTGCCAGTGCACTGCTTTTCAGATCTTGTGCAAGTCGTTGATTTTCCTCTTGAAGATGTTGAACTTTGCATTTCAGCTCTTTGTTAAGTTGCAACAGGGCTTGGTTTTCGAAAAGGAATTTCTTGTTGAGTTCATTAAGGGTCTGAACTTCTTGAGGCGCATTTGCTTGAATTTCATGAATTTTCTTCTCGAGATCAAAGTTTTCTTGAAAAAGATCTCGATTTATTTTTTGGAGATTTTCATTCTCAGCAAGTAGCTTGTCGTAATCTTCGGGCATCTGAAATAAGTATATTAAGACAGTTTTTTTCTTACAGTGGGCCAATTTCCGAGTTCAACAGCGCTGTTCAATTTAGACAGCGCTGTTCAATTTAGACAGCGCTGTTCAATTTAGACAGCGCTGTTCAGTTTGGACAGCGCTGTTGAACTCGGAAATTGACCCAGTGTAAGAAATAAAACTCTGGATTTTTGCGCCATTTTTTCAAATTTTTTATTATTTATAAATTTTCGCCAAAATAAAGATATATGGGGTTTTTCTATGGTAAAATCGATTGCGCGCATTACTCAACCTTGAAAAGCTTATTTTCATATTTTTTGCACTTGTATAAAAAGATGGATTTTCAGGTCATATGGTTGTATGATGTGATCGCTAATCTATACAAGTTGTTTCGGCGAAAGCGTTGAAAATAGCACACGAAAGATGTAAGCGTGGTGAAAGGAAAATAGCAAGTAAATTCGCGGAGAATGCAAGAGAAAAAGCTTCAACATTTGTTGGCTGCAATAGAGCAGTGGGTTAAGCGCCGACGCTCAAATAGAAAGCAGAAACCAACAGTGAAGATTCAATACCGGGTAGTCCAACAAACTTTTGCGACGACACAAGTGCCCAACTTTTTAAGTAGATTTTGGAGCGCTTGAGAGTTTGGAGTCAAACTCGAAGAAATCGCGAGCGCAGGTAGCGCTCGACTCCCGTACCTTTTGCATCGTTTAATAAATGTTATATTTGGATAATTTTTTGGTACTTAAGGATTTTAAGAAAAATAACTTTTAGAATTTATTTATTATTTATGAATTATAACTTACAATTTGAACATTTCTTTCGCCTTTATTTTCATTTGATTCTGCCGTTTCTTGGTCCCCCTCATCCGTACAATCTGCAGGAAAATTTTCAACAACTTCTAGCACTACTATAGATCCTTCTTTAATGCCATAATATTCCAGTGTTTTATCGTCATCCAGATTGTGCCCATGAATAGAAAGTTGTATATCAAATGCAAAAGGCAAGAAATTTAACAAAGCAGAATATTTAGCTCCAAAAGCAGCTCGGATTTCGTAGATCTGTTGTGAAGGTTCGACTTTGGTTCGATATACTCGTTCTCTTGGAAAAGAGCTTCCAACAAAATTATACAGATTATCTTCGAATTTGCGAATAATATCGATAATCATTTTGAACTAAAAAATACAAAAATTCATTAAAGAACCACGGCATACCAAAATGCCGGAAAGATGCAGGGAAGGGTCAAAATTTAAAAAAATTGTCAATCGACTCAGCTCGCCGAGCGTTTCAAAATGAGTACCATATCATGGGGGTTTTAGCCCAGGACCGATTGGCTAAAGTTCTCAGCCTTCACTTATAGGGCGTGGGTTCGATCTCGCGACCAAAAGTCATTTTTTATTTGTTATCAAAATTCATGAAAATTTTTGCATATCCACATTTTATGAAGGGAACACGATGGCACTATTATTTTCCATGAAAATTTTTGGAAACATTGGAAAAATCGAAAAACTTTTTTCCAATTTTTCCAAAAGTTTTCATGGAAAATAATAGCGTCATAGTGTTCTCCTCATAGATTAGTGGATATGCAAAAATTTTCATGAATTTTTACAAAAAAATAATAAAAATGAATTATTAAGAAATTGTCCTCAAGTTGTCATATTATCAGAGATAAAAATGCTTTGAACTTTTTTCTAAAAAATAAGGCAAATTTTTTCTTGAAAAAAGTTGCTATCTGTTAAAAAATCGCCTTCAAGCCAAATCAATGCCAGATCGTTCAAAATAAAAAGTTTAATCCTTTTATGTTAAAATCAATTTGTAAAACAAACCTTTGTTAGTAAAAATAATTCTTTTTATTACTCGACGAGAAACAAGCTCTATCCTACTACATTAAACGTATTTTTTGAATTTTTTGCCCTTGGGTAACAGTACAGGGTGAGTCAAAAAAGTGCATTTTTATGATTTTTGGGCCCGAAATATTTTTTTGGGACAAGAAAATTTTTATACTAAAATGATCCATATAGGGGTAATTTTATGCGGGGAATCGATTGCACGCATTCCCAAAGCATGAAAACGCTTTCTCGATTCTAATTTAGGGAATGGAGTTGGTGTATGAGCGAAAAAAGAAAATGGTTCGATTTTCGCGTCAATAGACCAACTCCATTCCCTGAGTCAGGGTCAAGGAAGCATTTTCATGCTTCAGGAATGTGCACAATCAATTTCTCGCATAAAATTATCCCATACAGGTCGTTTTTGTAAAAAATTTCCGGTCATATAAAATTTTTTCGGGCCCAAAATCACAAAAATGTACTTTTTTTACTCATCCTGTATATATATCTCGTTTTGACTCACTCTGTAATACATATTACTTATTTTAAAAATTTCTTCAAATCATCTGATTTTTTGTACTCGAAGGTTTTCGACATAGGGGACTCAAATCTGAAAGAATTTTTCAATTTTGACTGTATGAAAGGGTCGATTCGAAATCTGAGACAAACGTAATGCATACTACTTTTTTCAAAAAGTTTTCTTTTTCGAATGCACTCGGAGAGGAGAGAATAAGAGGTGAGTGAGAAAAGCTCTCGGAATGAGAATATGTGTGTGTAAATCGCCCTGGGGGAGAATTTGGAGTAAAAGTAATACATATTACTTTTTCTTAACATTTTTTGAAAAATGTGTAAATTTATGAAGTGCCCGGAGTCACCCTCGGAGAATTCGCAAGCTCCCGGTACTCTGTAAGATTTTTCGATTTTTTGTATCATTCACTTTTTAGCTAAGAGAATATTTTATTCCTTATCTAAAATGACAAGTACTCAAGTCCAGGCACAGGTTTTGAATGACAGCTCGTCAGACAACTTCGTGGCTAATGATTCAACAAAAATAGCAGATGTAAATCAACCTAGCCTAAAAGCAGATATTCAAGAAATCATAGAAAATATTGTAGAAAATGAAGTTGAATCAAAATTTGATGAAATTGTGAGCATTTTTATATTTAAACTATCTAGGGAAAGAGTAAAAAGTCAGCACGATTGGTGAAGTGGCAAGCATCTCACTTTGCACACAAATTGTCGAGGATTCGATATTGCAAAGGCGAAAATTTTATTTAACCGATTTAAGGTTCAATCCCCACCGGAGAGTCAAATGGCATTACTCGTTTTTAAAATTTCGAAATCCCTCCAATTTTTGCCGAAAAACTGTGTGTGATAGGATCGAACCGCGTCAATAGATCTCTCCACTTTTTGCTGAAAAAAACTACCATGGGGTTCGAACCCACGCCAATAAAATGAATGACTCTAGCCATTAGGTCATGCGCGTCAAGCTGTTCGGAACCGCGCCATGTTATAAAGTTTGTATTCTTCAAATTTTAGACTCCAGAAACTTTTTCCAAACTTCTGGCTGAAAGACGTGAATTGGCAGAATTTCTCCAAGACACTCTACAAATCCAAGAAACCCTTCAAAAACAAAATCAAGCCATCCTACTAGAAAAATCCACCCTTACCAAAGAAAAACAAGAACTCATCCAAGAAAATCAAACGCTTCGCAATCAAATTCTATGCCTAGAAAAAGAATGTTACATGATCGAAAATTTGTATGAAAAATACGATTCTCTGCAAGGCGACAATTTTCAACTTGAAAAAGAACTCAATCTTCGAGATAACAAAATCAAAACGTTAGAGGAGCTTAAAGGGGAAAATTACCGTCTACAAAATGAAATAAAAGTTCGAAATCGTATCGCCACACAAGAGAAGACCAATCTTCAAAATCGAATTACTGTGTTGGAAAAAGACTTGGGAATTGCTAAGGCACAAAGACAAGTTTGGGAAGAAAATTATAATAAGTTGTTGAAGAATAGCAATGCTATGAAAGGTTCGGTGGAAAATCTTTTATGCGTCATTTGTTTGGATGAACATGTAAGTTTTGATTAGCATACACCACGGTGCACCAAAATGCCGAAAAGGTGCAGACAAGGTCAAAATTTAAAAAATTTCGCCAATCTCAAAAGTTTTTTTGTAAAAATAATAGCGTCATGGTGTTCCCTGCATAAAAATGTGGATATACAAAAATTTTCATGAATTTTGACAACTAATTAAAAAAATAACTTTTGGTTGCGGGATCAAACCCGTGACTTTGAGTGAAAATTGTCAAACCATGAGTGAAGATTGCCCCCCTAAGTTTAACCCATGACCAATCGGCCATGGGTTAAGCTTAGGGTTGCATATACTCTTAAGAAATTCAATTTTTAACAACAACAAAAACAATTTGTGTATTACAACAAACACATGTACTTAAACAATAACTTCACGCGTCTTTATCTCAAAGCCGTTAGCGATTCAGAATTTACTGTAAAACAAAAAACGCTCCATTTTCATGATTGTTCAGAATATGAACACAAATAGCACTTCTTTTGAGTGGACTGGTCCTTTAAAGAAATTTTTTAGCGCCAATGCATCTTTCTGCCATGTTATCATATGGTGTGCTGTCAAGAATGCGCTTCAGCATCAAAAATCTGTAGTATATGTAGAGTGGAAATTAATGGAATTTTGAAGATCTATAAATAAAATTGCATATATAACTCTTTTCACTGCGATCGAGAAAAAATTTAACAACATAGCGCGGTGGATAGAGAAAGCGATCGTCCGACCTGGCAATTTAAGAACGTTGAGACAGCCAGGGTTGATCCTGTTACTTTTGAATTTCAAAAAGACTTTTATAATAGCCCCTAAATTCAGCCTTGTAGAATTTTTACCTAACAATATTTTCCTTAAAAAAATCGAATTTTCTACGTATTAAAAAAGAATTAGGTCAAAAGACAACATTTTACCCGAAACAATGCAATTTTACTGCAAACTTTAAAAAAAATCCATATCCGAGGATACGAATTTTTTTGCATACCACCTATGCTGTACTACATAAAATTTATTTATTTATAAATCATTTTGCACATACGATAAAAGCACAAACTAACATAATAGAATTCATATCGCCTTTAGTTAAACAGTAAAATTCTCAAAATGATATGAACTAAAATCGAATCGAAACTTATATTAGTTGTCATAAATGTAGGTGCTAATATTTTTTGCAAAGAGTTTCTTACTCTTAATTAATAAACCATCTATGCTTGTGAAACTTACTACTAGGAATTTACTGATAAGGCTTTCTTACTACTGGAACACTCCTTATCAATCGTCTATTTCTGATTTTATGCTCGTATTATTAACTGTTTCCACTTTGGAGACAGATTTCTTTTGGCGCCGTTGCTTATTTAAAGGGATCTGTGAGGCCAAGACAGTCTTATCAATTGTAGTCCTCTCGCATTGACGGTTTGTTCATTGTGACTAAGAGATTGGGTGAAACATGTAATAAACACCTACATGTTTAGGAAAAAAGTATATAAGAATGATTAGATTCTGGGTCAAACCAGTGTAAAGATTTGGTAAACACTAAAGACTTAATCTGTAACCTGATCAAATTGAATTGTTCGATGCTTTCTATTATTTTTATTCTGTTTTCAACAAAATATTGCTGATGAGTGTAGAAAGTACTAACCTAGATGGAAATTTTAATCCATCAGCTGAAGCTGGTTTTCGTGAAATTGATTGTATGAATGCTTTATTGGTCCCTTTAAGCTCTGACTGTGGTGAGTGAGATTTTAATATGATTAATTCATGAGTCAAGGTTTCTAGGTAGCGACCAACAATCAACTCATCTATCTCATGAAAACCATAACACTACCGAATGGGGTCATCAATACTTTTTGGATGAAAATGTTACAGTTCATCAAGCATCTAACCAAATGGCTTACGCAAATCATTGGGGTAACGCTAGCTATTATCACAATCCTACTGTGGTAATGAAAGAAAATTTGGAACAAAGTACCGTGAATGAATCTTCTGAATTGAAATTGGCTATGGTCCAGGAAACCGAAGGAACTAAACAGAACGGTCGAGGCCGTCCTATTCTACCATTACCCAAAGAAACTGTCAATGACAAAAAGCTTGAAGATAAGATCAAGAAGCGAATCTATCATCGAAAGTATAACCAAAAGGTAGGTATAATGTAATGTTAAAAATTTTTTCGCGCTCAATTATATACAGGGTAAAATTTTTTGGCTAACCAGTGACAACTTCATGCAATCTCTATTTACTTGCTTTTTAAATAACAATTTTTACACAAAAAATCAATTTTTTTAATATTCTCTTTCCTCAGTGAAAAATACCATTTTATAAAAAAAAATTCAAAATTGATGACTTTGTAGAAAAGCTTATTGACAAAAATGCTATTTTGTGAAACTTAGTTTATAATTTTAGGTAAACATTAAGGCCAAAAAACTTGACCAAGTGCTCAATCTTCCATTTTGCCATTATTGTAGCCATCTTGTTGATCAAGTTGTCACCTCTTGTGAAACCTAATGATTTTGAAACTTGAAATGATTTATGCTTCCATTATTGAAAAAAATTTCTGTATGTAGATTATTTAGTTGTTAATAAATCTTTATTATAATGATAATATAAATCACTAGGGTAGTACAGCAGGTATTTCGGGATTGGAATTTCTTAAGGACAAATTTTAAAAAGTATCGCATGATTAGACAGACACACATTGCACGTTTAATGCAGTAGGATGTAGGGTTTTTTTCATCTATCGATTTTTGTTTTTTTCTGATTCGATGAAATGCAACTTCTTTTTTAATCTTCTCCTTAAATTTATCTACATCGATTGATCATACTCATTTTTTTGGTACTATGACATTTGTCAGCGGACGAATTTTTTTCATTTTCTTGTGGTCAAAATAAAAATTCTTTCAGATTCGAGTTCTCCATGTCGAAAAATCCCTGATTACAAAAATTCAGATAATTTGGATTTTTTGAAAATTCGATTTTTACCCTTGTCCCCAGAGTGTAAAAAAAATTCGAATTCTCAAAATTTTTCAAATCGTCTGAATTTTTGTATCCAGGGGTTTTCAATATAGCAAATTCAAATTTAAAGAATTTTTGGACTTCATCCACAAAAAAATGGAAAAAATCGTACATTAGCGAACAGCAACGTAATTCCAGACTTAGGGAGAAGTTTTAAAAAATTCAGATTTGGGGCCAAGTTTTGTGAAAATTTCATTTTTTCCATTTTTCTTCTCAGAAATTTAAAATTTTTCCAGGTTGGAGGGGGAAGGTTCCTCAGTCCCCTCCCATAGACGTCACTAGGGGGGGGAGGGCATGGCCACCGAAAGATGAAAAATTTTCACTCTTGGTTCTCCTCCCTATGTTTAGCTAAAACTGTTTAAAAACATACTGATCAACTTTAAATTCGAAGTGGGATTCGAACCCGAGCCTATAAACTACAAATTTGTTACTTTAGCCACTCGGCCATGGATCAAAACCCCATAATATGGTATTTATTTTGAAGCGCTAGACGATATGAGTCGATTGGCGGCATTCTTTTTTATTTTTGACCTTTGCTTCCACCCATATATGGGCTGGGTAGAGACACTACTGACTTTTTGGTGAGCCGTGTCCCGAAATAAAATCCTAACGTATGCCCCCTATAATTACGACGTTGTTGGCGAATGTCCCAGTTCCATTGGCTGGATAAATAATTACAAAAATTTCCATATATAAATTTTTAGCATAAACTCATTTTAAAATGGTTCAAACTTTTGCTGCTCAAACGACTAATTCTTCTACTTGTGCTGGGTTCACATCAAACAAAGCTTTATCACTATACCCAAATTTGCCAAAAGAGCCAACTGCACCTAGTGCATCTGTACCGGGTCTAGATTTTGGAAAGAATCGTCGTGCACCAGCACCTCCAAGAGAGTTTACACCAACTAATGCTATTCCATGTCTAGGCACAAAATTATCTACACTAGAGATAAAGGCTCATAAAGAACCAACTGTTCCGATTGAGGTAACAAGAATTTTTTTAAATTTCAACTTAATTCTAAACATTACAAATGTGTTAAAAATGCGATTTATGCCTAATTAGCGAAAATTCAAAAATTTTTGTGCCGGCAAAAATCATAAGGTACGTTTTTCGGTCCTTCGAGCCGGAATGGGGGTGCAACTGCAGGCAATTAGTAAAAGTAGTTCCCGATGAAAAAAGTTGATAACTCCCCCTTCTGATTTTGCCGAAACCGGGCTCAAACGATTTGACATACCCGATCAATAATTTCTAGGAAACGAAAAATTTGAACGAACTAGTGAGGAAAAATCTCAAACATCATCAACAAATCACCGAATTACGCCTCGAAGAAAAATCTCTTCAGCCAATTGATCGCCAACACATGGAAAATTTGGTCCAAGATCTACGTGTAGCTCGAAAATGCATCAAAAACCAAGACAACTACAAAAATACGATAAACATTTTATTGGGCGTATTACGCGAGCAAGCTGGAAAATCTCATAAAGAAAAATCTATGTTGCTTACAGAAAATGAAAATCATGATTCGAATGACGAGTTCATCTGTGCCCTTTGTAAAGATAGAAAGGTAAAAAAAAATTTTTTGAAAATTTTTATAAAAAACTTTTTAGCGTGAAGTCATCTTCTTGCCATGTTGTCATATGATTAGTTGCCAGGAATGTGCTTCCAAGGTAGAAGATTGCAGTATTTGTCGTGCGAAAATTACAGAGAAAGCAAAAATTTTTAAATAAATTTTTTGTTGAATATTATTTGTTCATATTATTAAGTTATATATATTCTATATAAAAGTTTTTTCAAAAATATTTTTTATTGCACGGCGTTTTTTTTTACAAAAATTAGAGAAAATTCGAAAATTTAAAAACGAGTAATACCATTTGACTCAGCTCAACGAGAATGAATGAAACAAGGTATAAATTGTACATGGACACCCCAGAATCTCATGGTCGAGTGGTTAGTGCGGTAGGATTTCACTTATAGGTCACTAGTTCGAATCCCGGCCTAAAATTAAAGTTTTTCTATTTTCATGAAATTTTTGCATATGGTCATAGATCATTATTCTATTAATATTTTTTCATATATAGGCGGTTTGGCATTTATAGCGCTAGAACAACATTGTTCAAAAAAATTGATTTTTTAAACATAATTTTTGATTCCTGAACAAAAATAGCTAAACATATTTTTACACAAAAGACCTCAAGCTTCTACGATATGTCATATACCATCAAAGGTGGGGTTCTTCTTTGATAAGCTAATACCGGTACTCCTGTTTCCTTCTTTTTCAAAAAAGCCAACTGTGCAAACAATAAATCCTTCGGCTGTATCGAGACAACAATGCGTCAAAATTTGTTCATGAATCAGTAATTTTCAAAAGGATAAAAACTGAATTTTAATGGAGGAAGATTATTTTTGGCTTTCTTTCTTTTTCAGAAACGGGTATGTATTTCCGGTTTAGTGAAAATTCCGGGATATTTTATATATTTTTGATAATGAAAATTTTCTTATGTTCAGATGCTTTAAGGGTAAGTTTTATACCTTATACCATACATGGGCAAGGGGGGTATTGTACCCCCTAATTCGTCGTATCGGGGAAAAATTAATGGACAAATTCGTATTTGGGAAGCCGCCCAGACTGAATTCGTTGTGAAAATTCGTATATGAATTCATAAATCGAGAACGAATTCGTATTTCGACTTTTTCGCCTGTCGACGTTTTTTTTGGGTCGACAGTAACCTTTGGGACGAATTCGTATTTTGGGACCCAGTACCCCCCTGCCCGTCAGACTCCCCCATCCATAGACATGTTCTTCCTATAAACTATTTAAACCAAAATTAAAATTTAGGGCAAAAGAATAAATATTCATACACAAAATGGAGGTGATATAACCCAACTTAGGCGAAATATGGGGTAAAGATTTTTCTCCAAAATTTAGAATAAAAATCTAGACTGCCAAAAGGTGTTATGTTTAATGCACTGCCTAAAAATTCTCTCTATAGATGGACAAGATATAAAGATAATATTGGCTATTACTTAATTCCTTATATAATAACTGGAAAATTTGGTAGGTAGAAAAATTTATACAAAAATTTAAACAAAAATTACTGTACAAATTGACTATTGGTAATGTAACTATTTCCAAAAATGCTCATTTTTGTTGCCTTTTTGGATTCAGCATAGTCGAAAACATAGGGCGTATGCCAGCCATAGACGTAGCCAGGATTTTACGACAGAGAGGAATTGGTATAAAGTACCCCCAAAACATGCCTGGCCAATGGGGGAGGGGTGTTACCCTCCCTAATTTCGTCGTAACGGGTCGCAAGTGACATCCAAGGGTCGTCCATCTTACATAAATCGTCTATTAAAAATTCTTAAATTTAAGATAAAGCAGAAAAAGAAATCATAGCTGGTGCTATGGTGAGTATTGAACGGAATACATGTATACGGTTTAAGCCTAGGAAGGGCGAAGAAGATTTTTTGGATTTACATAATAAAGAAGGTGAAGGGTATGATTTTTTTGTCGGACGTACAGAAGGATGAATGTCGAAAGTATTTTTCAATAAAATTTTCAGTTGCTATACCACAGTTGGCCGCATGCCAGGTCAAAATATCGTGATGTTGGAATCGAATAATCTAGCAACTTGTATTGAGCATGATATTGTTATACATGAACTTATGCATACTGTAATTTTTCTCTTAGTTATTTCGAATTTAAAAAAATCTTAGATCGGTCTATGGCATGAACATATGAGATACGATCGTGATGATTATATCAAAGTTCATTATGAAAATATTGATCCTAGTAGAAATTTAAAAAATTATTTTTAAATTTTAACAATCTTTTTCTAGCCTATAATAATCAATTTGACAAAATTTCACCTCAAGAATCCACCACTTATGGTATAAAATATGATTATAAATCAGTTATGCACTATGCTAGAGATGCGTTTTCGAAAACACTTGGATTGACAACCATGGAAACGTTGGATAAAAGTTTTATAGTAAAAAATTTATTGGGTTGTACCATGATTTTCGGGCTTTTGCTATTTGAATGGAACTTTACAAAAATGACTCCTATGGGGGGGAGGGGATTTCTAAGCGAGGAATCAATTGCGCGCACTGCCGAATCGTGAAAATGCTTCCCTGTTTCAGAAAAAGGGATGAGTGTATTGAAGCGAAAATGAACCAACATTTGGATGTTCGTTGTAAAAACGGCTGTCTAGGGGTTTTTCTAGGCGGGGAATCGTTTACACGCATTTCCAGTGCATGAAAAAATTTTCCTGACACTGATCCCAAAAAATGGAATTTTCGTGATTTTTTCATGAGTTTTTGATTTGAAAATTTTTTCTAAAAATAATCCGCATATGGATAATTTGATGCGGAGAATCGATTGTGCGAACTCCCGAAGTGTGAAAACGCTTCTTTGACCCTGATTCAGGGTAGTGTATAGATGCAAAAATGAAAAAATTCGGATTTTGACAGGATATTCGACTACCTAGAGTTTTTCTATGCGATAAATCGATTGCTTCCATGAATCAGGGTCAAGGAAGCATTTTCACGCTTCGAAAACACGCGAATCGATTTCTTGGGGGGGGGGGGGGGGGGGGGGGGGGGGGGGGGGGGGGGGGGG
>JAQGBS010000142.1:0-28038 GCA_034698545.1 Acrobeloides obliquus | reverse complement strand
CCCAGTAAAAAGTTCATTCATGCCATTCGAACAAGCTGGGATGGTGGAAGGAATGCTTCCATCGGCAAATGATCCTAACAACCAGGTTCTTGTTTATTTTCAATTTGTGATTTGATTATTTTCATTTCAGATCTTTGATACTTTGAAGCACTTAGGCATCACATCACAGACAGTGTCATCCATCGAGTCAATTATGCAACAATGTGAAAGTATGTTCATATATGTTGCCCATATATTATGTGTGCTCTTAAAAAATTGAAAAGACAACCCCCTCCCCCATCTAGTATTTTTTGTAACTCTATAAAATTCAAACACCCATATTGTCGTACGTTGAAAAATTTAATTTGACAAAAAATCGAATTTTTTGTGCAAAATTCGAATTTTGGCAAAAAATCGATTTTTTTTGTCAAAAATTCGAATTTTTGGCAACAAATCTATTTTTTATACAAACTTCGAACTTTTGTCAAAAATTCGATTTCTTACAACAAATTTGAATTTTTGGTAAAAAATTGACTTTTATACAAAATTCGAATTTTTGGTAAAAAATCGAATTTTGGCAAAAAATGTGTTGTACATAAAAAGTGTTGTACATATAAGCGAGTTTGTTTTTTTAGTCATTGCTAAGACGTTATTGATCAACAACTTTGGCGTGGAACCGCCTCGAGAAATGATTGACCAGATGAAGATGAAGCTCGCCAGCGCATTTCTTCAACCGTCACAACTACAACAACAGAATCCAATGCTAAGTACATCGTTATTAAACACACCGAGCACATCAATCTTGAGAAAAGATCCACCACTAGGTGCTTCATTTGGTGGGTCTAGCGAACAGATAAAGAAGGACATGGCCACAGCATCACAAATGATAGCTGAACAAAGAAAGAGTTCCAACGAAGCAATGTTAAATTTTTATGCGGGAAATGTAAATTTTCGGATAAAAAGAATTTACGTAAAAATTTTATAGCAAAAGATGGAAAGTCAACTGAATATGCGACCAAATATCCAGGGATCATCTAATACGGATAGCGTGATTATGAAAACGACACCGGAAAAGATGCTAGCTGCTGCGCCAGCTAAGAGTATCAAACAGGAAGTGAACATAGTAGAATCTCAACATCGAAGTGCTTTTTCAACTCCAAGCTCGGCACAAAATCTTCGTTTGGGCCAACAAGGACAGGTAATATCAGTGGATTGATCATCCTGTTATTAATGACAATTTTTAACGGATTTTTTAATTTTTGATGAATTTTTTAGTTTTTGACGAATTTTTTAATTTTTGACGAATTTTTTAATTTCCAATAATTTTTTTAATTTTTAACAAATTTTTTAATTTTTGATGAATTTTTACCAAATTTTTCAATTTTTGACGAATTTATTAATCACAAAAATTTAGAAATTTCCTTCACTGTATCAACAAAGCCCAGTGGCTCAACCGAATTTGGCCAAACACTTACCTACACAAAGCACGTCCATTGTAAAAATTGGTATACACATCAAATACTTACTTATTTTTATGAAAATCATTCATTTTTCAGAAGACAAAAAACCACTTCCAACATCTTCAGCAACACTGCGAATCGAGAAAATTTGCCAGGACGAATTGGGAAAACCTGAAACGACACCAGCTAGAACAAGAAAAACTGGTAAGTGAACAAATTACTAACAACTTACAGGGTGTGCGGAAATTATCCAACACCCACCTCTCCTCCATTTGTAATGTAGGATACTTTTTGTTATAACTTTTGATAGAAACATCTATGCATCATTATCTTGGTGTCATTTTCAAGCTCATATTCTACGCTTGAAAATGACACCAAGATCTCGGCATATGGTTGTTCCTATCAAGAGTTATGACAAAAAGTACCCTACATTGCGGATGGATAATTTCCGCACACCCTGTATGTACACAATTTAGGACTGTCGACGACAATGCTACCTTCCCCAGCTACTTCTGCACCAACATCACAAAGCATTGGCGGCTATAAGCGCACAATGTCGC
The DNA here is from genome assembly GCA_034698545.1 of Acrobeloides obliquus. NCBI lineage: Eukaryota > Metazoa > Nematoda > Chromadorea > Rhabditida > Cephalobidae > Acrobeloides > Acrobeloides obliquus. The sequence continues at coordinate 26,039 of JAQGBS010000142.1, read as the reverse complement.
CTTCGCTAACCAATCTGCGAACTCCAGCGGTGGGTATCCAACAACGAAGTCGAACTCCTCTCGACACTACTTCTTTATCGACACTGACAATCTCCACTTCACAATCACAAACTAGCCAGCCACAGACGTTTGGCTTAGCCCCACAACCACAGCAACAAACTGCTGTTCAACCTTCTATGGTACCCGAGCCGATTCAACCACAGATTCCCGCAATTGCAACAACTGTGACAGCGACAATCTTGTCCGAGACCAGCAAACCAATTGCGGCGTCTCCTAGTCAAATTTCAATAGAGTCGAAGGCGCCTCCAGCTACAACTTCAGCGCCACTATCATATTCATTGTTGGGCCCATGGGCGGATTCCGACTCGTCTGCTTTCAATTCTCGGTCAACTTCTTCACCGAGTATTTCCATGTCCAGTGTTAAGGATGAAGCAGTAACCAAGTCGGAGGCAATAACAATTCAATCAACTTTTTCGTCGACTTCAACAGCGCCAATTTCTGAGCCTAGGTTTGTTGTTTATTGTACAGAGTCTTCCCAAAAAGTTCAATTTGGAAGCTACTACACAATGGGGGTGGCAGGAAAAAATGTTCCTGCCACCCACGTGAAAAATTTTCAAAAATTTTTTTGGAAATGATCCCTCTGGAAGTAAAAACATGTGAGGAATTTGAAATTTTTGAATTTCTGACCAAATACCTAAGCTAAAAAGGCAAAAATGAAAAATTGAATTTTTAATTTTTCCAGAGGGGTACCCTCATGATTTTGGTGTCATTTTTCTTTCTCTCGCCAAGAAACCTAAGCCGTAACGGGATCAGAATTAAGGTTACAAAATTTGTCCGTACAGATAGACAAATGCACATTTCTCGTTTAATATAAGATAACATTTTAACCAATGTTTTTAAGGAAAGAGCCCCACGTCGACCTTCAACCAAGTCTACAACCACCCATTTCTGAACCAACAATTGCCCCACAAAAGCCGACCTCAGCAACTGGGTACGAATCCCTTTCGGACAGCGACTCTGATGACGCTGACAAGAGGTCCACGTTCTCACCACCAATCTCTGATGGTAATAACCTTTCTTATCTTCTCTCTAATCTTCTTTATACTTTAGAAAACAAAGAGTCAGCTTCTAGCGCCGTGACGCTATTTTCGGTGTTGGCACTTCCTGCTGAAGAAGTAATTACTCTTTCGGATGCCATCTCCACGCCACCAATACGGACACCGGAAAGCACACGCAGTGAGTCAGTCAAGATGACGCCTCAATCTTCAAGTGCTCCATATGTACAGCCAACTTATGAGCCATTATCCGACGATGATGATTAATTTTATGATTTAAAACGAAAGGAGCTTATCTATAATCTCAAACAGAAATTTTAATGATGATCTATGGATTTCTGTTCCAGTTTAAAGCTTACTACAGGGTGTACAGGGTGCGGTAAAAGTTCTTGTGATTTTTTGAATTACTGCATATAGTATTTCGACCATAACTCTTTAACCTTACATCCAATTCCGATGAAATTGGTGTCTTTAGATAGCTCGAATTTACAGCTATCCAATGACACCAAGATCATCGGAATTGGGTGTAAGATTAAAGAGTTATGGTCAAAATATTATATGCAGTAATTCAAAAAATCACAAGAACTTTTATCGCATCCTGTAATGAACAAAAAACCGGAATTTTGGCGATTTTTTCATGTTTTTATCTAAAAATTAGGAGTTGTATACGACAAAAAAACGAAGTAGAATTCACCAGCTTTCCAACGACACCAAAACCATTGGATATGAATTTAGTTGGCTAGAGATATGCCTATTTGAAGTTTGACCTAAAGTTCAAAAAGCCAACTTGCCGTACAGGAGTACCAAAAAGTCGGATTCCAAAACAGACTTTAATGGGCAACCCTGGGGTAATTTTATGCGGAAAATCGATTGCGCGCATTCCCGAAGCTTGAAAATGCTTCCTTGATCCTGATTCAGGAAATTAGTGCATGTATTGAAGCGAAAATCAAACATATACTAATTTCCCTGAATCAGGGAAACATTTTCAAGCTTCGGTAATGCGCGCATACGATTCTCCGCCTAAAACTACTCCCAGAAGGCTGATTTTAAGGCAGAAAATCTTTCGATTTTTGCTTCAATACAAAACACTCATTTCCCTGAATCAGGATCCGGAAAGTATTTTCAAACTTTGGGAATGCGCGCAATCGATTCCCCGCAAAAAATTAGCTCCTAAAGTGTCATTTTTCAAAAAAATCTTAAGTCGAAAAAACATGAAACAATCGCCCAAATTCCAGTTTTTTTTGATACACCCTGTATAACAATTGCTCTCTTCTGAGACTTGTATATTGTATATTTATACTATTGTGTCGTGAATCACACAGGGGCAGGCTTTCGAATACGAAGGACATGTTGTAGTATCCACCAAAAAATTAAAAAAGTATGATGGCCACCGAACAAGCATTTTCTACAAAAAAATTTTGCACCTGTGACGCTGGTTTTTCTCTTAACACGAGAATACTCCTTCAAATTTCCGGTATATTCTGTTATTTTCAGCTATTCTGAGCAGCATTCAAAAAATTTTTTTGAAAAAAAAGTTGTTAGCTTCAAATAACAGAATATACCGGAAATTTGAAGTAATATTCTCGTGTAATAATAAGTGAGGATTTCAACCAAATAAAAATTTATCCGGAAGCTCGCCAAAAAAAAATGTGGGCGAACTCAAGCTTAGTGAAAAAATGTGTAGTATTCAAATTGGCTGTGAAAGACCTTGCCCTATGGCGCACCAAAATTCCGAGGGTAAAAATTTAAAAAATGTTGCCAATCGACTCAGCTCGCCGAGCTGATCAAATCGAGTACCATATTTTGGGGGTTTTGGGTGTTTTCCTCATAGCCAAGTGGCAAAGTGACAGATTTTCAGTTTATAGGCTCAGGTTCGAATCCCGACCCGAAATTAAAGTTGTCCAAATTCCTTGAAAATTTTTGTATATCTATATTTTGGCCTCTAAAGCACTTTGCAATCATTTTTGGTCATTAAATACTTGCTGGAGTAATAGTGATTGTAACTTTTATTTAAGCTAACCTTACTATACAGTTCTAGCAAGTATTTAATGACCACAAAATGATTGCAAAGTGTTTTAGAGGCCAAAATATAGATACGCAAAAATTTTCAAGGAATTTAGGCAACTTTAATTTCGGGTCGGGATTCGAACCCAGGTCTAAAAACTGAAGATCTGTCACTTTAGCCGCTCGGCTATAGGGAAAACACCCAAAACCCCAAGATATGGTACTCGATTTGATCAGCTCAGCGAGCTGAGTCGATTGGCGACATTTTTTAAATTTTTACCCTCGGAATTTTGGAATGCCGTGTGCCCATATTTGGTCGTGATCATATGTACAAATCTCTAACTATCAACTAAAATAAGAATAAATTTGTACTTTTAATGAATAGAGCATTTTTGGAACAATCGTGAGATTAATCCGTGCTTAGACTAAATTAAGATCCTTGTTGCGTGTTCAAGCTAATTTAGCTAATTGCAGTGATATACAAACAAAAAAGGATTGGAGCGTGTTTTGAAAGTATAAGCTTGTTTTTTGCACCCTTTCTAGTTAATTTTCTTTTTATAACTTTTGAATTGTTTCTGTTGTGGAGAGTCGTAAAAGTTTGTTGGACTGCCCGGTCTTGAACCTTCACTGTTGGTTCCTGCTTTCCGTTTTGGTGTCGATGCTTAACCCACTGTTATATTGCAGCCAACGAATGTTTATCTTGTAAACTTTCTTAAATCGCTCCGATTTCTTGAAGCTTTATCTCTTGCACTCTCCGTTATTTTCCTTTCACTGCGCTGGCTTCTTTGGTATGCTATTCTCGACGCTTCCGCCAAAACAGTTTTTATGTTGATGAAACTTGCAGGATTCAACAAATACAACTTGTATATGAAGGTTTTCGCTTTAATTAATTTTTGATCTCATGTTAGCAATCAAAGGTGCAACAGACAACCTATGAAATATCCATAATTACATAGGCACCATATATGGGCACCAGGGCCATACTGTGATCGCATGTCAATCCGATTTATTGCTCCTGAGATCTCTTGGTTCCGGACAGACGGACGGATGTACGTACGAATTTACGGACGGCCATACGTACGTACGAACGGACGAACGTACGTACGCATGGACATACGGACGTACGTACGAACGAACGGACATACGGGCGTATATACGTACGTATGAACGGACGTACGGACGGATGTACGTACGAACGAACGGACGGACGGACGTATGGCCGTATGTACGTACGTATGTACGAACGGACAGACAGACGTACGGACAAAGGGGCGTATGCTTTAAAGTAAAAATTACGAATCTAATTGAAGTTTTTTCACTTATGGGAAAAAATTACAGGGTGTTTCATAAAAAACCGTACTTTTCAAAAATACGGTTGTGCAAAATTTTTTTGCTTTAAGCGGGATTCGAACGAGGGACCTCTGTGACACATAAGCCGCCACTTTGTCACTGCACCACCGAGTATGATCTTGAACATACGTTTTTCAAACCAAGTGCTAGTTAAAAAGTGTCGAAAAAAATCTATATTTTCCCTGAATCAGGGTCAGGGAAGCATTTTCAATTTTCGGCGATGCGCGCAATCGATTCCTCGCATGATTTTACCCCTAAAAATTCAAAGATTTTGTCATACAATCGTATTTTTGAAAAGTACGGTTTTTTTAAACACCCTGTACTAAGTCCAAAAATTTTAATACTCTCACGCCTACACAGTTAATCATCTTATATCGGCTAGGGTGAAATGAAGAAATAGAGAGCGGCTAAATCCGTTATGATTAGCCAGCAAAGCGGTAGGAAAAAAGAAGTGTAAGTTCAGAAGCCTAATGAACTTAGAACTTGTGTGAAGTATTTTTTTAAATAAAGCAAAACATATTATGACGTGCCGGGGGCTAACACGCTAGCGATTCCTCTGAGAATGACTCCGAGCGTTTTACTCTCGAGTAGGGTTGTCGAGATCTCGAAATCGAGACTCTCACATATTTTGATCTCGACGAATTGATATTTGTTGACTTACAGCGTTTTTAAGATAACATACTTTTTGAGGCAAAATCAAATCGACGCAGGTGGGATTTGAACCTGAGATCTTTGGACTCGAATTCAGAAGCACTACCACTGAGCCAATTTCACATTAAAATTCGTATTTTTAATTTTGCTTATAATTTCATGGGCATTTATAGCGTTTTCGAAATCTCGAAAGTCTCGAATCGATTCGAATTGATATTTTTTCCACCTTTTTTATACTAGTACTTGATTTAAAAAGACGTTTCTCCATCAACAAGCCTCGGTGGTGCAGTGACAAAGCAGTGGCTTATTGTTCACAAAGGTCGTGTGTTCGAATCCCACTTGGAGCTAAATTTTTTTGCACAAAGTAAAAATCGAAAAATTTTGCAAAATTTTTGGGCAAAACATATAGATTTTCGCATGATTTTACCCCTATATAGGCTGTTTTGGCAAAAAAATTTTTAAAAAAAAAACGCTTCCCTGATTCAGGGAAGGTATTGAAGCGAAAAGTCACAAAAATGCGATTTTCGCTTAAAAACGACCCCTTTTGAGGTAAAAATGTGCAGAGTGAAAAAAAGCGTTATTTTTAGACCAAAATATGTTATTTTCTCGACTTTTCGCTTCAATGTATATACGCCTTCCTAGAATTAGAGAACCATTTTTTCGCTTCGAAAATGTCAAATTCAGATTTTCGTTTTTTAACCTCCAGAGGGAGTAATTTCCAGGAAAAAATTTTCATGTAGGTACTCCCCTATTGTGTAATAGCTCTTAATGAGTAATAGTTTTTAATGAGTCCAAAAGTTGTGTGCATAAGAAAAAGAGTTGTTTTTAGACTAAAATATGTTATTTTCTCGACTTTTCGCTTCAATGTACAATACGCCTTCCCTGAATCAGGGAAGAATTTTTTCGTTTTGAAAATGTCAAATTCGGATTCCTTGCATGTTTTTTTACTCCTAGAGGAGAAGTTTCCAGGAAGAAATTTCAGAAAAAATTTTTATGTGGGTACTCCCCTATTGTATAGTAGCTTCGATGTTTGTAATGAGTCCGAAAAATTTTCTCGAAAACGCTAACGTTTTCGAGAAAATCGCGTGTGAAGTTGGCGAAATTTGAAATCTGTGTATTACAACGAAAACATGTATACCTGAATGTTTCGACAATAACTTTTAACTTGTATCAATTGAGTATTGAAGCGATTAATCGGATCATTTTGAATATTCGCTTCAAACTAGTCATGGGATTATCTGTCAAGAAGTTATACTAGACACCCATTTTATTTCCTAGTCACTAGTCCTCTAGTTACTAGTCAAATATTGAAACAGGCTCCAGTCCGAGCGGAAAAAAGTTGCCCATTTTTGTTGAAATTCGGAAAGTTCATGAAAAATGGAGCATTCTTTTTACGGCATGTGATGAATCGTTGTAGTTTTTGAGAAAATCGAGTGTGAATTTGAAGCAAATATTCAACAAAGAAATTATATTTCTGATGAACTGATTGGTATGGTTCAAATTAAACTATATTCAATTTGGTGTATAAATATTCTTGACATTTGAAAACGGATTCCGAGAAACAATTTTTATGCAAATACGATATTTTTATTTACTGTTGTCATCTTTTCACACTTGAATGATGAGATTTATGAAAGGAGGTTGCTTACGCAATTCCCCCTTCTCTGGCCATTTTTAGCCTAGCATGAGAATTATTGCTTTTAATAATATAATCCTAAACGAGGTTAATTACTTTTATTCTATTAAGGCTTCATTAGAAGCGGTGGTTCTAATAAAACTTAAATAGAACTCAATGCTTACGTTTTTAGAAAAGAAAAAGGAGTGCTCCAAATGTGTGTTTAGGTGGGAAATTTATTCGCAATTTATATTTTTGTAGCAGTTTGTAATTGGAGTCTTTTCTAGGTGGTGCTTTGAACCTTTATGCTGTTTGAGCATTTTAAAGGACCAGAGGCCTGTTTCAATTGTTGACTAGTGACTAGAAAAGGAACTATAACTTTCGCTAAGTTTCATGTTCGCCACGACAACTTTCACCACGTTGCCAAAAAACTATAACTTTCGCCAAAAAAAAATTTTCTAGTCACTAGTGTCTAGTTAACAATTGAAATAGGCCCTTGTCCAAGCGGAAAAAAGTTGCCCTTTTTGTTGATATTCGGAAAGTTCATGAAAAATGGAGCATTTTTTGTTTTTACAGCATGTCCTGAAACACTAACGGTTTCGAGAAAATCGTGTGTGAAGTTGGCGAAGTTTGAAATCTGTGTATTACAACGAAAACATGTACCTGAATGTTTCGACAATAACTTTTAACTTGCATCAACTGAAAGGTGAGTATTAAAGCGATTAATCTGATCATTTTGAATATTCGCTTTAATACTCAACTTTTAATTGAATTTAAAAATTATTGTAAAAATATTCAGGTATATGTTTTGTTTTCGTTGTAATACACAGATTTCAAATTTCCCCAACTTCTCGAAACCATTAGCGATTCAGAATTTATCGTAAAAACAAAAAATGCTCCATTTTTCATGAACTTTCCGAATATCAGCAACTTTTTTTTCCGCTCGGGCTGGTCCAGGGTTAAAAATAAGGTTGACTTTTTCACTGATAGAACGATGAAAAGAGGATCAGAAAGACCGACTACTTGCCTACCAAGCGTTGTTAATTAATTTTTCTTGATCCGAAAGATCTTTTTGACTCGAATTTTTTTCACTGGTTCATTCAGTCGCAAAAAAATGTCGAAAAGAGGATCAGAAAGACCAAGAAAAACATGGAAAATTTGGATTTTTAATAGCAAATGCTCTGTAAAAAAATTTTCGCTATAAAGTTTCAAGAAGATACATGTTTAGGAAATGACAAGACACATATCATGAAACTTTATATGAAAAAATTTTTTCACGTCAGCACTTTTGCTTATCCAATTTCATCTTTTTATCCCAAAAAAATGTTTGAAATCATTTTTCTAATAAACAGGGTTGGGAATTTTCCTGGATCCGGAGAAATCGGATAAATCCATATTCCTCCGAGGAAATCTTTTACCCAGGATTATTTGGCTTGAAAAGACGTTCTCCATTTTTCAAGCCCCGGTGGTGCAGTGACAAAGCAGCGGCTTTGTGGCCACAAGGTCGCAGGTTCGAATCCCGCTTGGAGCTAAATTGTCCAACCACCGAGGCTTGAAAATGGAGGAACGTCTTTTCAAACCAAGTAATTCTGGAGAAGTATTGGGTCGCTCGGAAAATCATCTGTTTTTATAAATTCAATAGTATCGTTATAAAAATGACCCATGGCCCATTTCCTCAAAAACGAAGAGTAAAACAAAATTCTTCGTTTTTGAGGAAATTTAGTTCGAAATTTCGGTCAATTTATGCAAATTTCGATCATTTTTTTATCAAACTAAACTCCCCCAAAAACGAATAATGTATTTTTCACGAAAATTGGGGATGCTACCGTTTTTCGATGCGTTTTATCGATTGGCAGTGGAAGTTTTCAAAAATTCCTTCAGGAATTTTCAAATTCAGGTTTTCGTTTCAATACACAGACCATTTCAAAAAATCCCCGAAGGAATCATTTTTATAATGGAATCATGTTTATATGATGGCATTTGCAAAAGCCGGTTGTTTTTCGAACAACCCAATAGTAGGATAACATTATTAATTGGCTTCTTATGAGTAGGCAGAGCATGACATTAGGGACCTTAGATGATGTTTATATCCATATGTTTCGATGGATTTTTTTATATCTATTTGCTGTGATGCTTGATCCGTTTTAATGTCATGCTTTTCTTCCTTATCCATAAGAAGCCACACAGAAATTCTTCGAACATGGCATTTATTTGGCCTAAGGCTAAATATCTACTTTGAAACGGTGTAATGAAATTGTCATACGTAAGCATGACACATGAAACTTTTTGGCACGATTTGATTATTTCATTAGTTTATTATCATCCATCTCGAAAGCATCTTTATGGCCAGCGTGGAAAAACATATTTCCTTGAATAACTACTTTTTCGACTTATACTTTATTGCTACTTTGAAACAGTGTAATGAAATTATCATACGTAAGCATGACACAGGCAACTTTTTTGCACGATTTTATTATTTCATTAGTTTATTATCATCCCTCTCGAAAGTATCTTTATGACTGATGTGGAACACAGACCCCGGTCGAAAATTGTTTTTATGACCCACCATATATGGGCAAGCAGGGGGGTACTGGGCCCCAAAATACGAATTAATCCCAAAGGTGAATGTCGACCAAAAAAAACGTTGACAGGCGAAAAAGTCGAAATGCGAATTCGTATATGAAATTTTTTTTCGACCCTACGAATTGGAAATACGAAATCGTAGTCAAATACGAATTCGTATATACTTTTTGGACGTATTCGCCGTCAAAATACGAATTGGTCCATTAATTTTTTCTCTGATACGACGAATTAGGGGGGGGGTACAGTACCCCTCCCCCTTGCCCAAGTATGTGACCCACCTTCCCCCTTCGCAGATTAGTCCCCGGTGCCGAAGTCGGCCCGGGAACCGATGACCTACCCCCGGAAAATTTTACCGGGGGTACTGGGGTGCAACTATGGTGTGGAAAAACACACTTCCTTGAATAACTTATTTTTTTGACTTGTACTTTATTGCTACTTTGAAACGGTGTAATGAAATTATCATACGTAAGCATGACACAGGCAAATTTTTTGCACGATTTGATTATCTCATTAGTTGATTACCATCCATTTCGAAAGCATCTTTATGGCTAGGGTGGAAAAACACACTTCCTTAAATAGCTAATTTTTTGATTTGTACTTTTAATACGGTATAATGAAATTATCATACGTAAGCATGATACAGGCAACTTTTTTGCACGATTTTATGATTTCATTAATTGATTACCATCCATCTCAAAGGCATCTTATGGCTAAAGTGGAAAAACGCACTTGCCTTGAATAGCTAATTTAATGACTTGTACTTTTACTTTAATACGGTGTAATGAAATTACCATAATTAAAAAGTTCACATGTGTCATTGTTATATAAGCACGGCACATGAAACTTTTTGGCACGATTTAATTATTTCATTAGTTGATTATCATCCATCTCGAAAGCATCCTTATGGCTAGTGTGGAAAAGCAGCACTTGCCTTGAATAACTTATTTTTTCGATTTGTACTTTTAATACATCAAAGAGTACGACGACATCCGTATTATGCTGGCATTTCTTTATCTTTATGCTATTGTTCGTATATAGACGTGGGGTATCCTCTTTAGAGTTTATAATGGGACTTACTTGTTTGCGTAATCACAACTTCATTCTATCACAATAGAACAATACCTCTAAAAATGCCTACGATCCCATGTGCATATATCAAATAAAAGGAGTTATTTTTAATCAAGCTTTTATTCAGGGCTGCCAAGAGTCCTTATTAATAAGATTTGTCTTCATTTTGAGAAGCCAATTTTGATGTTTTAAACAAATTTTACTGTTAATATGAAATTGGGCAAAAGTCTTTGGACCCGATTGGGACTCGAACCCAGACCAGACTCCTGGCTACCGTCCAAATGCACTACCGTTGTGCTACCGAGACCTACAACTGATGCCCGTTAATTGGTAAATACTTGACGGTGTATTTCCCACTGTGATTAGCACCTGTGTGCCATCCGATCGATTAACAGTACAAGACGGACGTAGGGATTGCCGATAGGTGACAAATTTTACTACAAAGTGTTATTTTTTGTTAGAAAAATCTTATTTGTTTACGATTTTATTGAAGAAGTTCTTTTTTTCACCATTTTTCAAAAAATGTCCTTCTTCCATTCTTGGCATCCCTGTTTTTATTTTACGTCATGCTGCTTTTTATGCTATGCTTAAGCCTTTTGATAACAAGAATTTTAGTCTAATTTTAGGAACCTTGTTTAGATCTTTTTGTGAAGTCCACTCAAAATTTTGCATAAATATTTTCACAATTATCGCTTGTTTTGGCCGAACTAAAATAATACATCAAGTTCATTCATAATTAAAATAATGACCTTAAATCTCTCTCGGACGTAAATCTCATTCATATTAATTGAGCACGTAAAGATGAACTTTCGCATCTCCTATATTTGGTCTTTTAAGCTGAAAAAATAGAATTTACGGCTTTGACAGAAAATTGTGGTTTTAGGGTAAACTTTTTTTAATTAAAAGATTTCATCTTGAACCCATTTTTATGCACTTTGAGTTCCTACTCACAAATCAAACGGTTCATCTTAATATATTAAACGTGGTGTGTGTGAAAAATTCATTATTATAAAAGGTAAAAACTAGATTTGTCAAAATTCCTAGAGTTCGAAGCTCTTCTCTCAACTTCTTACGCCTCGTTGCTTTTTGAGATCTTTGTTTGGACGTATATTTACGAGGTGTTGTAACTTTTTTAATGTATGGTTTACGAAGATGATACAACACACTTGTGTGTGTATCTAAGTGTCCTGAAAATCTCAGGGACGCTTGATTTAACCCCTAACCGCTAAAACAAAAGTTTTAGGAGACGATGAGAGGAGACGATTGACACCAAAATCATCGAAATCGGAGATAAAAAAAACATTTTTTCACTTTTTTGCCCCTTTATTATTCTACTCTACTAATTTTTGCATGGATAAAAAGTCAGCCACATGAACCTGCATGTTAAACCCAGTCAACTTTTTTTTCCAAGAATTCCATAAAAAGTGTGCTCGAAAAGTAATGTTAATTCTTAATTTTTGTGCTTGGAAACTTTTAAATGATCCGTAAAAATTTAATTTATACGGTTAAAAACTCCTGCTCATAATCTTCGATGCATCTTTACTCCTAATCTTCGATGTATAGATTCAAACTCAACTAATTCTAAACACATATCATTTGAGGCGTTATTGTTCGAAGCTAAATAACACTTCCCTGTCTACGTATTTAATATTTTTGCGGAAAGTACATTTAATGAGAAATATTATTCTGTAAAAATTTTTAAAAAAAAAGTTTGTTTCAAAAAATCTATAAAATTTTTTTTAATTGAATTGTAAAATAGAAAATTTTGTCCCTCATAGTTCAGTGGTAATGTGCTTGACTTTGATTTTAAAGGGCCGAGGGTTCGATTCCTCGATCGAAATAACTTTTTTGCCTTTATTAAAATCAAATTATTTTCAAAACATTTTTGCAGCATAGTATCCTTCATTAAATGTACTTTCCGAAAAACTATTAACTTAACGTCGGCAAAGAAGTGTGATGCAGATATTCACAGATTCATAATCGTTTTATCTTGATTAAAACCAATGGAATGTTTGTTATAAACAAGCTTAAATTCGAAGTGGAGTTGAAGCCAACAAATCACGAATCAAATTCCTGCTTCTCACAAGTTCTTCACTAGGCTTCTGGACTTCCAGGGTGCGTGAAAAGTTCGTGATCACTTTTTTTAAATGTTGATATTTGACTATAGAAGTCGATTTTTGACGAAATTTTCGACATTTCTACGGTTTTTCTATGCGCCGAACAAGAATTTTTAGAAAAATAAATAAAATTTTGTCGAAAAATTGAATTTTACGAGAAAAAACAATTTTTTCGCCGTTATTTTTCTTCCTAGACCTCGGGAATATGCTCAAAAATGGCTAACAAAAGCAGACTTTTTTTGGGATTTTATCCTCGTAGGGGTACTTTCCAGTGGTCAAAGTCAAAAAATTCCTTCGGATTCGTGTTTCCCATGTCGAAAAACCCCTTAGATACCAAATTTCAGTCGATTTGGAGAACTTTTGGCCACAGGAAGGTACCCCTACGAGAGTAAAATCCCAAAAAAAGGTCTGTTTTTGTAAGCCATTTGAGCATATTCCCGAGGTCTAGGAGAAAAAATAACGGCGAAAAAATTGATTTTTTCCTAAAAATTCTTATTTGGCGCATAGAAAACCCTAGAATGTCGAAAATCGATAGTCAAATATCCACATTTAAAAAAGTGATGACGAACTTTGCACGCACCCTGTACACTTCTTTTTTCCTATTGCTTTTCTGGCTAATCATCATGGATTTAGCCGCCCTTTGCTTCTTCATTTCAACCTAGTTGATATAAGATGATTAGCTGTGTAGGCGCGAAGGTATTAAAGTTGTTGGACTTGTAATTTCTCATTAAGTGAAGATTCTTCAAACTTCAATTATATTCTTAATTTGCTTTAAAGCATACAGGATGTACTCAAATCCATTCGATTTCATGCGTATTTATTTATTTTTTTAATTATGCTGCGTTTAAGCATGTCAAACAAGTTGTCAAAAAATGTCTAACTTTGCCTGAATTTCAATAAAATTGTGCTTATTGAAACGATTGGTCATGAAGCATAAAATTTTATTGGTCGAAAAGCAAAAAGAACTCAATAAAATTTTATGTTTCATGACCAATCGTTTCAATAAACACGATTTTATTGAAAATCAGGCAAACGTTACATTTTTTGACAACTTTTTTGACATGCTTGAAAAGTCATATACTTGTTTTTTTATCAGGATTTGGTTCAGGAAAAACCCCCCAAGTACAAAAAATCAACCAGTTTGGAGAAAATTTTTTTCTAGAAGCGTATGTGAACCCCCTTTAATCAAACTAAACTATCATGAACTTAAAGGAGGAGGGGTCCAAAGTAGGATCAAGTAGAAAATTTTTTAAAGAATGACCTTTCTAAGAGTAATTTTGGCTGAAAAATCCAAAAAATACACTCAAAAAATCGAAAAAAATGTCCTTGATCGTGTTTTGGGAAAAAAAGGTCATTCCTTAAACAATTTTTCTACTCGCCTCTACTTTGGACCCTCTTTAACTCAACCATGAAAGTTGTTGCAAAGTTGTATGAGTTGTATACGAATGAATGCTTGATTTTTAAATTAAATGCCTATTAAAATAATTGGATAAATTTTTCGACTTACAGACAGTTTCTTCTTCGCGAAACTAGTGCCCATTTCATATCATCCTACAACTTTTTTGGGTTGTTGCAAAAGTTAGCGGAATTTTATCATGATTTTTGGACCCGAAAAATTTTTTGACTCATATAGGGGTAATTTGATGCGGGGAATCGATTGCGCGTATTCCCGAAGCGTGAAAACGCTTGACCCTGATTCAGGGGAAGTTGTGGGTGTATTGACGCGAAAATGAACTAAAATTCAAATTTCCACCCGTAAAGCGACTCTTTAAAGGTGTTCTAGGCGCGTCCTTAAATATCCGACCTCAAATAGCCATCCCCAAATGTCTCATCCTCAAGTGCTCGTCCTCAAATGTCCCTCAACTGTCGCCACCCCAGAAAATTTTGAGCGAATTTTGTGCAATATTTTTAGCTCTTGCCTGGGCCTATCCAAAAACTTTTCTTTTTTGGCCGCTACGAACTTTCTGGCTAGATCCCCATAGAGCTCGATTCTTAGATAACTTGTCTTAATTAATAATTTTCTTCTTTTCTTTCATACGCAAATGTCAATCCGGCTAAAGAACACCAAATAACGTACAGATTTACTCTGTTTATCTCTCGAAATTAAAATTGACTCCCAAATGTAAACGTTAGTGAAGATTATAGATATCCCAAGACGGCTTTTTAATTTAGAATTCATATACAGAAGTGATTCTATACGTGCGTCGTTGATGTGACAAAATGAAGATTGGTGTCTGGCAGAGATCCATCGATACCACTGGATGGTGTCATTAATTCTGTGGACACTTACATCATGAATCATCATGCCGTCAACGAGAATTAAGGCCGTAAAAGCATCAGACAAAATGCGTTTCTTTTTATGTGCCTTAAATTTGTAAGCGTAATCGTTTCTGACACATTCTATATAGCTTAAAAAACAGAATCAACATATTTTCGTCTAAACAGCAATAGCATGTTTTTATGAAAAACTTTCAAAGTATTAGATTGGTCAATTTGCTTTTTCGATAATGTTTATCAGCGCTTACCATCCTTGTTTCTTTTTGTGGCATAGTTCCCAACTGTTTAGCTAAGTAACAACAAACTTGAGTTCTATACTTCGTGCGTGATTTATCGAGCGTGCTTTATTTTTTTTAAACGTTCGCATGGACTTCCTTTTAAAGTATACTCGAAAATCTTTTGCGCTTCCCATTGAATCAGGGAGAATATATTGAAACGAAAAGCTAGATCTTATAAACGTGTAATGTTGATATTCGAAAAGTTCATGAAAAATGGAACATTTTTTGTTTTTACGGCATGTTCTGAATCGGTGTAGTTTTCGAGAAAATTGCGTTTGAAATTATATGTTTTCGTTGTAATACACAAACTTTTTTGAATTTTTAAATCGATTTTTTCAATGTTCATCAAATGAACATTGTAGCAATTTTTTATAACTCAACGAAACGAATAGAATGACACCAAAATTACCCAATTTGAAAATTGTTTTAAGTTATTGAAACGAAAATTCTGATTCATATTTTCGTTTTAATACACAAACACACTTTTTCTCTGATTCAATGGCAAGGTCTGAAGATTTTCGAGTATACTATATATCATTTATAGTTTTTAGGTTGTTTGATAATGCAATATTTATTATTCTTTTGTTTCTTTTCATCATTTTCATTTGTTTTTACAGTAAGTTTCTACTGAATTGGACTATAAAGGAAAGAGACAGACTTGGGCTTAGGCTTAAGCCTAAGCTCAAGCCTAATCTTAAGCTTAAGCGTCTCTCCAGGATAAAGAGCTCGAAAAATTCTTTAATTTTCAGCATCGAATACAGTCAAAGTCATGCCCACTATTAGTCGATGGTCCGTCATTACAATTCTCAGAGACACCTCGTATCATATTGAATGAAGATTCGAACCCATTTTCGTGTCGCCGAGCACTTGAATGTGACACATTAACATCTCCACCGGAAGTACGCAACATTTTTTTGTACACTTTCTCGATTAAACTACATAAAAGCTTGCTCAGAGAGCAAAGAATTTTCAAATGGCATTTAGACGAATATAAATTTTTTCTACCCCAAAATGGCAACACTAAATGCCGCTTCATAAATTTTCATGAGTGTTCATGTTTAGGCGGCTGTGTACTGGTACCGAGATGGCAAGCTCATACATGCAAATGTGCATCGTGACTCAACCCTAAGCGGTCCCTTCCACGAACAAAGTGGTATCCTCGGAATGGGACAATTACGACATCGTTTGTGTATTGACCACCATTTGGGACAAGCTAAGAGGACAGAGTTCAAGTGTCGGATTCAATCGACGTGTGAGATGACACAGGTTCTCGAGAGTCCGGTACTAGTTGTTGAATCCAATGGTAAGCCTTTCGTATGGCAGCATAAAAAAGAGATGTAAATTGTGAAGCTATTACACAAGAGGGGGGTCACCCACGTGAAAAATTTTTCTGGTAAAAACATGCGGGGAATCCGAATTTGATATTTTCGAAGCAAAAAAGCGCTTCCCTGATTCAAGGAAGGCCTGTGTATTGAAGCGAAAAGTCGAAAAATCGCATTTTTGCAACTTTTCGCTTCAACACACAGGCCTTTCCTGAATCAGGAAAGCATTTTTTAGAAAAATTTTTTCACGTGGGTATCCCCTCTATTGTGTAGTAGCTCTCAAATTGTTTTAGGGAAAGCAAGTCCAGAATCGAATCAATACAGAAAAGCTCCACTCATCACACTCATTTCAAGTTCTCGGATCGAGTTTAGTGGGAAATTTGTTCAGCTATTTTGTAACGCTGCCGGCAATCCACGTCCGGAAATTGAATGGAAAGTTGTTGATAGCCAGGACGAGGGTATTCTCTATCCAATCGAAGATTTTCCTTTCGTTTGGGTTAGTTTTCACACAAGTTATTTTTATCAAAACACGACTTTATTTTTTTCCTCTACAAAATTTCCTGGTCCTTCTGGAATAAAAATGGACGTATATTCAAGGGCCCACACTCATTCATAACCACACATATACCCTAATACGCTCGCTTCAATACACCCACTCCTCCCCTGAATCAGGGAAGGAGTGGATGTATTGAAAACATTTTGCACGTTGGGTATGTGCGCAATCGATTCTCGGCATAAAACTACTACCAAGAAAGATCATTAAAAAAAATTTTTTTCGGGCCCCAATTCATGTAAAAATCACAAATGTGCACTTTTTGAATCACTATATAAAAAATATTTTAGACAATAAACAACAGTGACATCCTTGTCGACACCTCCAAAACTGATGTCGCGTCGGTCACCTTCAAGTGTGTAGCTAGAAATCGCTTTGGCAACGACTCCGCTAATTCAACTTTAGTTTTAATCACTAATGAATGATCATTGACTTGTTGTTCATAAAGTTTAAAAAAAGATCTTTTTGGCATTGTCTTCAACCTCATGATTGGACTTTTCTATGTAGAATTTTGCTGGAAAGTACAGGGTGTTCAAGCATGAGTTCTTCCTCGATAGAAAACTCGATATCTCAAAAACGCAAAAAAAACTCTTGTCAAATGCCGTCTTTTGCAACTTTCTAGTAACATATCACCCCGTTTTATGGACATATTTTTTGAACTTTCAAATTAGTCTGATTATTGAAACGAAAATTCGAATTCCTTAAGGTATTGTTGAAAAATAATACCGCCATCGAGAGCGTGTTGTAAAAACGGTAGTGCTTGAACACTCTGCACTTCGATCCATAGGTTCTGGAAAATGACTTGTTTAAAATATCTATCCGAGGCTGCCGAGATCAATTTTTGTATATTGTCTCGTTAATTTTTTGGATCTGATGATCGTTTTCCTGTCAATATGTGGAGTAGATATTTTAAACAAACCATTACTCAAAAAACTTGTCATATTTTAACCCCCAAAAAAGAATTTTACCAATCAGTCTTGTTACCCCCTTTCGAAAACAAGGTTATTTGTACAGTTGAATTGTAAAAACTTCTTAGATGGGTATATATAACTAACAAGAATAAATTGTTCACTTTTTATCGAATCGCTAAGTTCACAGGTCTAGAAAAAGCTGGGTGGCCTTTAATAAGCTGTATAAAAGTACATTTACGGCGATAATTGCAGTTTCTATAATGGTTATCAACGCCGGAAGTAGTAACGTTTTCACGGTATTGTTCACGCGTAGGCATGGGTGTTCGAGCAATTGAATTGACGTTGGTCTAAAATATAGCATGATGTAAAACCAGGGCTCGGAATGGAAAAAAATCAGAAAAAAGGTCAAATTTTTGACCCAAAAATCAGATTTTCGATCCAAGAAAATTAAAAATACACTAGATCAGGGCTGCGCATGAAAATTTTGAATAAAAAAGATCAGTTTTTTAATCCAAAAATCAGACATAGGCAATTTCTGCTGACCAAAATCAAACAATTTCTGATCAATCAGACCCATTGTGTAAAACTCTTTCTTGCTTTTCTTTTTTCAAACTTAAAGGGGGCTTTTGGCATATCGTTATCGGAATTCGACAGCAAAAATCATGACGAGTCAAGAAGCTCTGAATGCAGCCATTACTGGCCTTGAAACTGCTCTTAAAAACAAAAATAACTTTAAAGAGGGGAAAGTGCATTTTGCGACCATTTGGGAGAAAATTTTTTCATAAAAATGACCCTATTGGGGGTAATCTGATGCGAGAAATCGATTACGCGCACTCCCGAAGCGTAAAAACGCCATCTTGACCAAGTTTTCGTGAAAATTTGCCTATTTTTTTGCTTTTCTTCTTTTTTCGTCGCTCTTTTCGCCCATTCCCTTCTGTAACTCGGAATTTTCAGCAAGCAATTGCAGCTAAAACGGCAGGGGAACTAACATAATAAAAGACTAACCTAGAAAACGTATGCCCTGGCACCCCAAAGATATCTGATAAGTCCGGTGTTGTACAACAATTGACCCCTGTAGTCCAACTATTTAGATGGTATGCTCGGCACACATGCACAATGGGTCTTTTAAGGTCTTCGGACAAAGACCCGGGGTCATGCATAGCGCAAGGGGTTGAGAAGGGATCGTGCATGACGCGCGGTCATGAACGACACATTTCGCGAAGCGCGACCTTAGAAACTTTTTTTAAGACCTAGGAGTCGAGCAGTGACGGGGTCGTGCAATCGGATCGGATTTTCGAAGACCCATTTGTACGTGTGTGATGCTCGGTGCCACCTATGTTCGGTTTTATTTGTTCTATATGAAATTTGTAATTTTACAGTTCATGCGCAGTACTTACCGAAAATGAACTGCTTGTATAAGTAAAAGGAAGAAACTCTAATGAAAGTTGTGGCCCCTTTTGTTACTAAAACTTGATCTCGCCCATACTTTTTGGACATTTCAAGGACCGCCCGTATTTGGAAATTTTGGATTAAACCCCTCCTTGATCATGCATGACATCACCTTTCAAAATGCTTTTCATCATTTCAACCGACCCACGTCATGTGGATTAAACTACACAGCTCTCTTGTCGAATTTTTATAACAACTTTCGCACGGGACCTCCCCCCTCTCTGTCCACCAATGAAAACAACCACCCAACAGACAGCCTATTAACTGCCGTAAAAACAGGTGCTTGAAAAATTTAAATTAATTTTTCATATTCGACGTTTTGTTATACGACTACCATTACCATTGATTAGCATGTCGTCTAATGCAACTGGCTCTATAACCCTCAATGATTTATCTTTATTATCAGCCATTGAGCCATACTACTCTGGATTTATATATGTACTGTTTGTTTTCAAAACGTTCTTTTTTGTGATTATATTCTATTTGTTAAGTAGAGTCAATGCAAAAGTGCTGCAAGGGTATCGATTTTATTTGAGTATCAATGTGATTACAACGTATTTGTTTGGATCTGCGTTTGTTTTATGGCAACCGGTGGTGTTGATGCCGGATACGATTTTTTGTGGTGTAGGATTGACTAAAGTATTAGGTAAATTATTTATAGCAAGTTGAATATGTTATCAGCGCCGTAAATTGGGTTCAAATTTGGGGGGAGATGACCCCCTCCCAAATTTGTATGTTAACCTTATATAAGTTACCGTTTTATCTGAAAATCAGTTTTATCTGATAAAACTAGTTTTATCTGAAAGGCTTAAGCTTAGGCCTAGGCTTAGGCTTAAACTTAGCTTAGGCTTAAGCTAGGCCTAGGTCTAAGCCTAGGCTTGGGCTTAGGCTTAAACTTAGGCTTAGGCCTAAGCTTGAGCCTAGGCTTAGGCTTAAACTTAAGCTTAGATTTAAGCTTAGGCTTAAGCTTAGGCCTAGGCCTAAGCCTAGGCTTGGGCTTAGGCTTAGGCTTAGGCTTAGGCCTATGCTTAGGCTTAAACTTAGAATTAGGCCTAAGCTTAAGCCTAGGCCTAAGCCTTTCAGATAAAACTGATTTTCGGATAAAATGGTAACATATATAAAGCGCTTGTGTTCGTTTGTGTGTACAGGCGATTTTTTATGATGAACTCCCAAATCGTCACCAACCTATACCACGATGTAGAGGGTGGTGAGAGGAGCAAAATGAGGAGTCGATCATGGGTCTACGCCCTATGGTTAATTCTTTATAGGGGTACCTCCTTCCTTAAGAATTATGAGGGAAAAAACAGAGTATTGTTTTTGGCCTTTTCAACGGACAAGTACAGAATCTGATGCGTCGCGACGAGCGCTAAATTCTAAACGAAAAAATATTTTTTAGGTTCGTATGTCTCTTTCATACTCCTAGTTTTGGCCATATCTGCATTTGCTCACCACGTTATTGGGATACTGCTATGTTTGCTATATCAATTTGCCCATATTGAATTGAGCAGATTGACAAAGATTTTTGCTTATGACCAAATCAAACAATCGATTTATATGGGTTTGATTATTTTCGTTTTTGTTGTTATACTAATAGCCGTGGGGTTATTTTTAACCATATTTGAAGCTGTCAACCCAGATGATGTGAGCACACCAGAGTTGCGTTTATATTTAGGTAAAATAGACTAGCCTTTTTAGGCCTGAGCAGACAATGATAAAAACATCAAGTTTAGGCCAAAAATACAATTGCTTTTATCTTCATATCTGGTCCAACACTGTCATGTTCGCATTCGTACTTGCAATTTTTGGGATAGAATTCATCTTTCTCATCTGTTTTGGCTATCTCCACTTCAAGATGGTTACTATTGTCTTTTTCAGGGGCAAAGATTACAGCGACAAAACCCACCACATGCAGAAGATGCTCTATATTTCACTTTTTGGACAGACCCTGAGCTTTTGCGCTGTCTACCTTCTTCCATTGTTTATTCTTGCTGTTGTTCTCTTTATCAATTTTCATTCAGTATCAAGCTTAATTGTAATCGGTTTGGCTATAATGAATTGTTATGAGTTGTCCAATTATTTATTTATTGTATTCACTATCAATTATTTTCGGAGATTTGTTAAGAAGTTATTTTTCTGTAAAAAAATAACTAAGATTTCGTTTGAAATGACAGTCCATGTTGTAAAGCCATTTGCTGCTATGAAGAACTTTAATAAATAATACTATCTTTTAATATTAAACGAGAAATGTCTGTCTGTTTGTGTCACCGAATTTGTAACCTTAAAGGAGGGAGGGGGGGGGGTCCAACTTACGGCCGGGTAGAAAATTTGTTTAACAAGTGACCCTTTAGGGCTAATTTTATGCGAGAAATCGATTGCGCGCATCGAAAAATTCTGAAATTTTTTCCGGGAGTCAAAAAATGGAAAAAATTGCGTCAAAATTAGGGGTTATAAGTTTTAACCTCTACAAAATCCCGTTATGACTTAGATTTTTGGAAAGAGCTCGGTGAGAGAAGAAAAACAACACCAAAATCATGGGGATACCCCCTCTAGAAAAAATTAAAACTTTCATTTTTGCCTTTTCACCTTAGATATTTGGTCAGAAATGAAAACCCGTAACGTGACCCCCAAGACCGAAGTAAAAAGCGCCGAAATTTTTACCGAAACATACTCTCTAGGGGTAAAAATTGACGCGAAACACGCTGGTGCCATTATTTTCAAACCAAAATCTTCGAAAACCTATGAATTTTCGCAATTTTTAAATAAAACAACTTTTTTTTGACACTTATTGAAGGTTTTCGAAGATTTTATTTTGAAAATAATAGCACTGGCGTGTTCTGCATCAATTTTTACCCCTAGGAGATGTGTTTCTGTAAAAATTTTGGCACTTTTTACTTCGGCCTTGGGGTTCACGTTAATTGGCCCCCCCCCCAAGTTCAGTAGCTCCAAGGCCTTTTTTATTCTTTCCAAATATTTATAATTTTTTAAAGTTTTTTGTCTTCTCAAAAAAAGAAAAACATTTCAAGAAATCTTCGAAAAATGTGTAATAATCGGCTATTATACGTTTGCCCTTTCTTAAATTTCAACGTTTGCCCTTTGTTGATGGTCGAGGGTTCGATCCCGCTAGGGTTGAAAATTTTTTGAAAAAAATTTTCGACCCTAGCGGGATCGAACCCTCAACCATCAACAAAGGGCAAACGTTGAAATTTAATAAAGGGCAAATGTTAAAGAGTAAACGTTGACAAGAGCAAATGTATAATAGCCTAAAAACCCAGAGTACAAGTGTGCAAAATATTACTTTTTTAATTAATAGTACAATTGTATACATTACAATTTTAAAATTCACACGAAACAATTATTGTTTAATTTAAAATTTCCTTTTTCATTGCCTAAAGGATTCCAACACCTGCGAAAGAAATCTTATGACTCTGCTAGAGTGTGTCATGGATTCCCGTATACTTTAAGCGAACATTTAGTCTGACTCCAGTGAAAAATATACCATCAGAACTCTGTCCGGTTGAGCTCGGAGTAGTCCAAACCGCTCGGAAGCGTGTTTTTCGACTGCGAAAACCCCCTAGAATTCGAAATTTATCGTTACTGCTAGAACTTTCATTTTTGACCCTCCGTGTTTCCGGGTAATGTGGTAAAAAATGAAAATCTTAAGGCGCCATTTATACTTCCGTCGCGTCGCAACAGTGCATTTTGTGTCGTGCGATGCGTCGTACGACACAAAAATGCACTGTCGTGTCGCGACGCGACAGAAGTATAAATGGCGCCTAACAAGAGCATTGATTTATGCCGATTTTAAGTTCTAGGGGGTTTTGCGGTCGAAGAAAACGATTCCGTGCAATTTGAGCTGCTCCGAGCTAAATCTCGTCGAGTTGTAGACGATTTCTGTTAAAGGGGGTAAGAATCAGGGACTAATCTCCGAAAAAAGTTGAGGAACATTTTTCAAGTGTTCATAAAAATTTTTGCCTTTGTAGTATGTATTCGCCACTAGCTCCAAAATTTTTTCTAAAAAGACTATTTTTATGGATAAAATCACGCGAGAAATTGATTGAGCGCATCGCCAAAGCGTGAAAATGCTTCCTTGACCCTGATCCAGGGAAAAATTGTGTTTTTGAAGCGAAAATTGTCATTTTTTGCATTTTCAAAACCCAATTTTTCCACAAAAAATCCGAAAATTTGAAAAGAAAATCTTCGAAAAATATGTAAAAATCCAGAGTACGTGAGTGCAAAATATTACTTTTTTAATTAGTAGTACAGTTATAGTACAATTACAATTCTAAAAATTCACACGAATTAATTATTATTTAGTTAAAAATTTCCTTGCTTGAAGAATTCCAACACTTGTGAACGAAATCTTATGACTCTGTTAGAGGTATCGTAGGTGTATAGTGCGTGTGTTTCAAACGGACTTCAAATCTAACTCCAGTGAAATACTATCAGAACTCTGTCCGGTTGAGCTCGGAGTAGTCCAAACCGCTCGGAAGCGTGTTTTTCGACCGCGAAAACCCTCTAGAACTCAAAGGGCCAATTTCCCAGTTCAACAGCGCTGTTACAGCGAGGGGGGGGCGAAATACGAAAAAAATTGAAAAAAATTTTTTTCAATTTTTTCGAATTTTCTTCAATTTTTTCCCCTGTAAGACTTTCATTTTTTACCATGAAGGTTCTACCCAAGTTACGGGAAAATCTGATTAGTTCAGATTTTCCCGAAAAACAGATTACACCATTGTATACAGCACAACATTATGGTTCAAAAAACGTATCGGTTACAAAAAAGGCCGATTGTTATCGATATGTTTTTTGAACCATAATTTTGTCCTGTATACAATGACGTAAAAATTTTTTGATAAAAAGTCGATTTTAATGAAGGTGTAGCGTGTGGGTTTTGAAGGTCCGAATATCCCGGAGGTTGTTTCGACCTCCGGGATATATTTCTTAAAGTCATAGTTACTCCTACCGGCAACCCGTATCCGTAACTTTTCAACATTATCCAACTTTTTATCTAGCCCATCATCATCTGTACTAGCTAGGCTAGATTCTCCATTTTTCTTTCTAACCTTTCAAGCCGTTTACCTTTAATATCCGAATATTTTTGAGCTTTCCATTTTTACTATTCGATTAAACCCCGTGTTAAGAGTACCAAATTTTTTATGGGACTACAAATTTTGAAGTATCCGTATAAAAATATTTATTTTAAAGGTAATTTTCGTTGCTTAATATATTGTTGTCTTATTAACTAAATGCCACCATATACACAATATTTATCACTAGCAATTTATGCCTCTAGTCTTTTCTTTAACATCATTTCGGCATATAATTGGATTCAACTATTTTGGCATATTTATACCAGCAGAAAAGTCGTAAAAAGGGTCAAGTTGACAGCACTTTTTAACTTATACATATTTGCGTCGTTTTTTATAAATGTAGCAGACATCCCGTATCAAACTTATCTGTGTTTGATGTGGCGTTCAGGTAATATAAACATACAGGGTGTAATAGTTAAGTGTTCACGCCATTTATTTGGTATTAGGCTTAGGCTTAGTCTTAAACTTGGGCTTAGGCTTACAAGGGACCTTCAAGATCTGACAACCTCAGATTTTTTGAGACTTAGCTCAAAAGTTAAGAGAAAATGTGGAAAAAACGAGTCGATTTGATTTTGCTTGCGAAAAATAGAATCGTTTAAGATCGGTTTAGTCAAAATCGAAGGGTAGCAAGTTGATAGTGTTACTTGTTAGCTGCGATACCCTGTACGCCACAATTATTATCTTTTAGTCAACATTTACAATACTTATTGGATCTTTTGGACAGCCATATTTCGTCTTCCGGATGCAACCTTATCGGCTACTATAGTCCTATTTTTAACTATTGATCGTTGTTTAGTTTTAAATTTACCATTAAGTTATCAAGATCGATATCGAAGAGCCAACCTTTATGTTGCTTTTTTTGTTACGGCTTTTGTTTGGGTATTAAATCTAGTATTGTATATATTACAGAGTTTTCCCCAACAAGCAGATACTGGTATAGTCCATCTCCGTCTCCAATGGGGAAAAAGTCCAGACTAGATGGCCAAATGGTAAAGCTCTCGTTTTGCACTCCGAAGAGCAAAGGTTCGATCCCAGAAGTCGAAATCAGAAATATCATAATTCAAGATTTCATCATACAAACTATAAAAAACCGAGATTTTTTGTAGTTTGTATGATGAAATCTTGAATTATGATATTTCTAATTTTGACCTCTGGGATAGAACCCTCGCCCTTCGGAGTGGAAAGCGAGAGCTTTACCATTTAGCCATCTAGTCTGGACTTTTTTCTCATTGGCTGTGAAAATGAATATTAGATAATTAACACGAGAATACTCCTTCAAATTTCCGGTATATTCTGTTATTTTGAGCAATATTCAAAAAAAATTTTTTTGAAAAAAGTTGTTATTTATAAAAAAATTCATGTTAAATTATAAGCAAAATTAAAAATCCGATTTTTATCGTGAATTAGGTTCAGTGGTAGTGCTCCAAGATTCAAGTCTAAAGGTCTCTGTTTCGAATCCCACCTGAGTCGATTTGATTTTGCCGGATAAAAAAGTTGGTATTTTCTATGGTTAGACAACTTTTTTTCAAAAAATTTTTTTAAATGTTGCTCCGAATAGCTGAAAATAGCAGAATATATTGGAAATTTGAAGGAGTATTCCCGTGTTTAAAAGATTTTATTTTAGCTTGTTGGAGTCTTGGATGTTTACACACAAAACATTTGGTGTTCATAGCAACACCAAAATGGTGTTCCACCGAACACCAATTTGGTGCAAAATGT
>JAQGBS010000141.1:0-28055 GCA_034698545.1 Acrobeloides obliquus | reverse complement strand
AACATGATCATTCGAAGAAATCGACGCCATGAGATGTTTTTCTCTTAAGTTTATGTTTATCTTGCATAGAATTTTTTTAGAATAAATCTTTCAAAAATTTCAGATTGTTGATTCATTAGCATTCAATCTTTATTGATTAAAATTTTAGTGATAACATTTTTCCATTTTTCCTTTCTTTATAATAGTCTAGAAGCTTAGACAGGGCGTCCTGAAAGTTGGGTTCATGTGCTCATTGTTTGTAATGAACACAGCTATTTTATATCAAAGTTTCACCATATACAGTCTTTTGCACAAATTTAGCTTAAATCAAGCCCAAATTTTTCGCAAAACAGTATAAGGTGAAACTTTGATTTGGAAGAGCTATGCTCATCACAACCAATGAATATATGTACCGAAGGTCAAAAAATTCCTATACCATCCCTCTCCCTTAGAATTTTCAGGAAGTCATATTGGAGGGGGGAGCAAAAGTTTCCGTACAGGAGTGACAAAAATAACGGACACGTCGTTTTTTAAAAAGCTTAATTTTAGACTAAAAAACAATTGTGCTAAATTATGCCTTTTGAGAAAAATCGACTTGACCGCTATTTTTGCCACCCTCTGTCCGGAAACTTTTGTCACCCGTCCGGGAACATTAAAAAAATCCAATACTCTATCCAGTTTTTCATTTGCGTAAACTGAGTTCGATGACGAATTTTGATAGACTCTATTTTTTTCTCGTCTTATCAGTATGCTTTCTATACATTTAAGCTAAAAACTGCTCTTTCTTTTCGCTAAAGAGCGAGACCTCGCACGTGTGAAATTGAGTTTACTTGCTAAAAACAGCAATGAACCCCTTATTTTTTAGGTGAAAAACACAAAAATGACAATAAAAAATCTGAAACCCGATATTTGAAGGCGAAAAATGCGTTTGAAAATCAGTGACTTGTGTTTTTTTTACCCAAGAATCCTGGGCTCTTGGGGGAAAAAGTAGTCTAACTTTTTCAAATCAACGTGAAACTTATTTTCTCGCGTATACTGGTGGCTTTTATAATCGAGGAATCGATTGGTGAAGGTTTCAGGAGCTAAAACATTTTTTCTGACTCACCTACCCCAGGATTTTTCAAAAAATCCTGCTGAAAATGAAAATTTTTGAAATTTTTTCAGATTTTATCGGTTTCGATTGTAATATGGTTTTTCTATACGGGGAACATGAATCCGAGTGATTTGGGCCATTCCGGACCGAGTTTTGGTTGAAATACACCCTCAGGGAGGCAGGGGTACAAAATTGCTGGGGTACCCCCAATTGGGGGGGGGGGGGGTCCCAGAAATGGTATTTCAACCAAAACTCGGTCAAATTCGGTCTGAAACGGCCCAAATAGCTCGGATTCATGATCCCCATATAGAAAAACCATATTGCAATCGAAACCGCTAAAATCTGAAAAAATTTCAAAAATTTTCATTCTCAGCAGGATTTTTTTGAAAAATCCTGAGGTAGGTGGGTCAGGAAAAATGTTTTAGCTCCTGAAACCTTCACCAATCGATTCCTCGATTATAAAAGCCACCAGTATACGCGAGAAAATAAGTTTCGCGTTGATTTGAAAAAGTTAGACTACTTTTTCCCCCAAGAGCCCAGGATTCTTGGGTAAAAAAAAACACAAGTCACTGATGTTCAAACGCATTTTTCGCTTTCAAATATCGGGTTTCAGATTTTTTTATTGTCATTTTTGTGTTTTTCACCTAAAAAATAGTAGGTTCATTGCTGTTTTTAGCAAGTAAACTCAATTTCGCACGTGCGTAGTCTCGCCCTTTAATTTACATTTCAGCTATGAATACTACTTCAAAAAAATCCGAAATCGATTGCAACAATCCTTGCAACTTGTTTTTCGGCTATGCCTTCAACTATTTAAACGTTATTCTTGTTTTGTACGGTTTCTTAATGATCAGTATCATGCATGCTTCGTTAATTAAAGCCACGATATCCAAACTAAACAAAGAACAAAAACGCTGTAAGCACGCTAAAATGAAGGAGCGAAAGAAAATGACTTGTTTTGGAGTAATCTTCCTTTTGCTATTTGTTATATTATTTCTTATGTTACACTTATTAATATGTATATTATTTATGGAACCTGCTTCTAAACGTTTCTCTGGAGAAAATTTGGATGGCTGTATTTCATATGTCGTAAAAGAAAACGTTTTTTGGATACTTCTTATTCTTATTGGTTCAATAGGCATGTTCACAATACTGATAAGAGCGATAATAAGAGCGAAAAATGGAAAAAATTCCGCAGATTTTTATAAAAAATTCACAGATGGTAAAATCACGTTTGTTAATAGATGGGAAAATGCTCGGCTAATTAATGATGGGTATCAAATTTGTGTGGAATGTGAAAAAATCACGAGAAGCACTCTTAAAATACAATTAATCTTGGTTGTAGTCATTCTAATTATGTGTGTATCTGCTTTTGTTACACTTTCTTATTTGTTTGGCTCTAAGAATTTTGTTATTGTTGGAGATGTTAGAAAATGCTTGGAAAATTGAAAAGTTTTTAGATTGAATTCCAAGTAATGCCCAATCTATAGTGTTAAACGTAAACTTTTTCTTTAAATCCTGTAAATACAGGGTGCGTCAAAATTACTAGGACACTTGATTTTTTGACTTTTTTAACAATATTTTATTTTAAACGTTTGTTTTTATAGCTAAAAATGGAATTTAAAACATCTGAATTTCGACCCGCCATAATCCGAATGCATGAAAACGGAAAGGGGATGCGTGGACTTGCAAGAAATCTTGGTATAAGCCCGAACACCGTATCCCTGGCTATTAAAATATTAAAATAGCCAGGGATACGGTGTTTGGGCTTATACCAAGATCTCTTGCAATTTCACGCATCCCCTTTCCGTTTTCGTTTAAGTTCAGTAGCTCCAAAACTTTTAGTATAACTTAATATTTTATTTAAAACTTTTATTATTACAACTATCCGAGACTCATGTCAACATATTTCTTTTTTAACTCATCTTCAGATAATAAACTGTCCGACGAAAAATTGTGATAATAAAATTTAATAAATTTTTCTGGTGGACCAATCCATTTTCCATCTTCGAAATTTTGTTCACCATGCCCATGATATTCAAAATACTGTAATTTTCCTTCATCAGATTTTTGCCAGTTCGGCCCATAATTTGCTAATAAAATTTCAGCAAAATTACAGGGAACAAAAAATAGCTCTCCATAAAGTGCTCCTGTACAAGTTTCAGAGATTTTAGGTATTATTGTTCTAAAATTTAACAGTTCACTGGGGCCGAGCGCCTCTGGCGCTCTCGGATTTCCGAAGGGGGTCGTATAAATTTTTTAATTTTTTGACCCCCCCCCCATTCAAATTTTCGATCTTCC
Organism: Acrobeloides obliquus; assembly: GCA_034698545.1. Classification (NCBI taxonomy): domain Eukaryota; kingdom Metazoa; phylum Nematoda; class Chromadorea; order Rhabditida; family Cephalobidae; genus Acrobeloides; species Acrobeloides obliquus. The sequence continues at coordinate 24,685 of JAQGBS010000141.1, read as the reverse complement.
AGCCAAGCATCACGGCGTTTTTTTGGCGAAAATTGGACCAAACTCGGAATATTAAAAACGAGTAATGCTATTAGTTTCAGCTCAATGAGAGGAGTCATAGGCGTAGCCAAGAGAGAGGGGGCTATAGCTCCTTCATTGTCGCCAAAAATTTTAAGGAAAAATAAAAAACAACAGATGATTTTTCAACATTTTTGGTCATTTTACTCGATTATCACCCCTGTCAGAAAATCCTAGCTACACCTATGAGAGGAGTAAAACGAATACCATATTTTAAACGAGTACCGTATACAGAGGATAAGGAATCCCATGGCCAAATGGTAAATTGACCTATTTGCAGTTTATAGGCTCGGGTTCAAATCCCAGCTCCAAATAAATTGTCCAATCTTCATGAAAATATTTGCATATCTCTATTTTGGTTTCTAAAACACTTTGCAATCATTTTTTGTTTTACAATATGGTACTCGTTGAGCTGTCTAATGGCATCGCTCGTTTTTAAAATTTCGAGTTTGATCCAATTTTCGCCCAAAAAACGCCGTTACATTCGTCTAATTTCCGATTTGCAGGTACCGAACATATATCATACTCATCTGGTTCGCAATAAGGATTCGAAGCTTGTCCATTACATTTTACAGGGTATTTTATAGGGCACTGAATCTTTTTCGAGCTATTGCAATTTGTATTTATCGGACAACTTAAAGCAGAATGGATAAATAAAGTTAAAATTAATAAAGAAACAAAAATTTTCATGCTAAAACTATTAATATTTGGTTGTTCCAAAAGTGATCCGTTATGTGGGTAATTTTATGCGGGGGAATCGAGCTCATTTTCGCTTCAATACACCCCGCCTTTCCTGAATCAGAGTCAGTGACATACATGAGGAGATCCCAGGTTGCCCCAGGTTTTTCACCTTTTAGAAGTCATTTTTAGAAAAAAATTTGAGGTCCAAAAATCATGTAAAGAGTTTCACTTTTTGAACAACCCAATATCATGTGAAAATCCGGGAGTTTTTGGAACAACCCAATAGAATGTCCAAAAGGATTTTGCAGGGACCTATGAGCAATCTGGGGTCACCCCACTTACCCATAACTTCTCCGCTGCCACTGGTGTTTGGAAATGTCGCCTGAGACCTTCGATTTCTCTCAAGAAAGTGTCACTAAATAAATTCTGTATACTTATTTTAAGACGGTCCCTTGTATACAAACTAATATTAAGTATTGGCATAATAATTTCTTATCACTTTTAATCGATCGATTGCTTAAGAAATTTGTTTATTTTTAGAGATAAATACTTTCTTAAGTCATTATACAATTTGAAAATTTCTATATGAGAAATGTATAATCAGTAGTGTTCGATTCCGAGTCTGGGATCGAAAAGGTTATTTCAATAAGTTTTTGCCCTTTGATATGTTCGACAGCAAGTCAGATAACATTGAAATTTTTATGTTTTGCTTAACACTCGTTTTGCTTACCCCCGTATTTTCGAGGGGAATTAGCCCCGGAAATTTCAGGGGTTAACCCCCGAAATAGCGGGGAATAATCCCCATATTTTCGGGAGGTTATTCCCCGCTATTTCGGAGAATAAGCCAAAAACCATTTAAAGGGTTAAACCCACAAATCTCCGTTCTGTGAGTGTAGCATTTTTATTATCGGTGTCAAATTTTTGTCTCATTCAAACACATGTGGTGCGTGCGTGACTTGGAATAAATAATCCATCATCTTTGTGCCTGATTTTAAGGGTGCAAATTTATCCCGATTCGTGACGAGATTTGAGTTTGGGAAGGTCGGGATCCGGGACGAGTTTTGATCAAATTTTTCGGAACGATATGCCAAAAATCCCAAGATTTTCGAGACAGCACGGGATCGAACACTAATAATGATTAATAAAATTACAAAATAGATTCTGTATATTTTTTGTATTTATTATGGGTCGACACCGAATTCGATATTTGAAATATGCCTTAATTATTTTATGCGCATTTTGTATTTTATGCATAATAGAATTTTCTATTTTTCGTACAAAAATTTTACCATCGCCAAAAGGTAATGAACAGAAAGAGCAGGCCAAGGAGGCCCGAGCAGGCCACAGGGCTCCGAGACGGCCGCGGGTACCCCTACACGTGTACAAACACCCCATCCCCCAATTTTGACCCTTTGCGCGCGACAAAAATCACCTTGGTCCTTCAAGGTGATTTTTTATCAGAATATGTTCAAATTTTTCAAAAAATCACCTTGGTCTCCCAAGGTGATTTTTTATCAGAAACGATTGGCGCGCAAAAGTTTTGACAACGACCCCGCGCGTGGTCTCCAATCGAGGTCCGCGCGCGGACCTTTGACAGTGAGACACCACATGTTTGTTATTTTCATAAAGTATTTGCACGTTTGTTTTTGCCAGATTCATTCCAGCTTCCAACCTATGGTTATTTTTTTCGAATTTTTCAATTTTTGACAAATTCTCCCCCCCCCCCAATTGGGAGGGGAGGGGGGGGAGTTGTACACGTGTGGGTACCCCCTCCCCCCTCGTGCTCCTGCGGCCCTCTCGAGCCACAGCGGCTCGCTCAGGTTGATTCTGGAAACGGGGCATTTGCTCGAAGCAGTAAAAATTTACGTCTCTTTCTCTTGCAGATTATCTTTTGGATGTTGGGCATCCATTTCACCCCAAAAGCACAAATTTAAATTCAAAGTGTATTAAACCAAACAGAACTAAAACAAAGACATGTCCTTCTTCAATAAGACAACCATTTTGTGAAGAAGTAAAATATATTTCGACGACTTCTGCTTATCCTGGTGGACTTGGAAATATTGTAAGTTTGATAAAAAAAATTATTCCTCATTATTTAATTTTTAGATATGGAGGTTTGCTTCTCTTTATGGTATAGGTCAAACTGTAGGTAGAGAAGTATATTTAGATGGAAATGCTTATAGGCATATTGAAAAAATGCCTGAAATTGCGACAGTGTTTCCACATATGAATGATTTATATCACATAAAAGTAGGTCTTGTATGTTTATGGCTATCATAGGCGAGCAGAGGATCTAACTAGGCCTATGCATGGACAAGGTGGTGGGGTGATGAGTCCCCCTAGGTGGAAAAGAGGTTGTTGAAATATTGAGTTGTTCGAAAAGTATTAGGTTGTTTCAAAAGTTCCTGGCCAAGAACAAAATACGTTTTATTTCAACAACTTGGTATGAAAATTTTCCCTCCCTCAAACTTGCCTCGATGGTGCAGTGACAAAGCAGCGGCTTCGTGGCCACAAGGTCGCGGGTTCGAAACCCGCTTGGAGCCAATTTGGTTCCAAATTTGCAAATTTAGAACCATTGGCTAATTTGGATCCAAATTGCTCTAAGCGGGATTCGAACCCGCGAACTTGTTGCCACGAAGCCGCTGCTTTGTGACTGCACCACCGAGGCAAGTTTGAGGGAGGGAAAATTTTCATACCAAGTTGCTAAAATAAAACGAATTTTGTTCTTGGCCAGGAACTTTTGAAACAACAACGGAAGCTCCCCTCCATCCGTCTTTGCGCCACTGCCAATAAGAGGGGAAATTTTTGATTTTTTTGTAATCACGTAACTTACTGGATTGATTCCTTATGATGGTCATAATTTTTTTCTAGTTTCCACCCGATGATCAAGTTTCCTTTGCCAATTATATAAAAGATTGTTGTAAATACGAAGACCCTAATATGTACAAAAGTAATTTGCTAGTAAACAAATTAACAAATCATTTTTAGACTAAAGAATAACCCTGCACCATATTTAAAATTGTTGACAAATGACTATTTGCAATCGTACCATTTTTTTAAAGGTTATAAAGAAGATATAAAGAGGATCTTTGAATGTGGAAAAACGGTGATGAAAAAAGTTGAATCATTTGCTGATTCGATATTTGAGTAATTTAAAAATCAATTTTTTTACAACCTTATTCGTTTAAGTAACGATGACTCGTTTAAACTATGCGTTCATACTAGAAGAGGTGATTTTATAAGAGATGACATGTTAGAATCAAGATTAGATTTTGTCCAGCCAGCTTTGAAATATGTTGTAAAGTATTTACAAGTTTGTTTTTGCAAATTCATTCCAGCTTCCAATTTTTTCTTATTTTTCAATTTTTGACGAATTTTTGACAAAATTTTCTTTTTTTCTTATTTTTCATGATATGGTAGTCGTTTTGAAACGCTCGGCGAGCTGAGTCGGTTGGCGAACTTTTTTTAAATTTTCACCCTTGACTGTACCTTTTCGGTATTTGAAACAGAGTTTATCCTCTACAAATTTACGAAATTTCTTAGAAAAATATCTGCTCAAACATTTCTCTAATAATTTTTGGTGATGATGAAGCATTTATTCATAGCATCAATGTCAAAAATTTGGTATCATCACTTTACTTTATCCTTGCCCAAAATCTATTTTTATAGAACCTCTTTAAAGCCCATGCTCCCAAAAACCTACACCGTGGCGAGACTATGTGCCTAGGCATAAACTATTGTGACGCCATGCTAATGACAGCATCTGGTTCAACCTTTGCTTGGTGGATATCTTATCTCATGCCTGAAAATGCGCAAATTTTCTATAATTCACAAATCTCTGATAAAGGATTTCATTCAAAGGATGTGCACGATTTTCAAATTTTTCCTCAAGAGTGGATTAAACTGACTTTGGAAAATGCAAGTGTGAGACAAGAAACAAAATGGTGGTATGAACGAAACAATTGGACTAGAGACAAGGCGGAAAGACTCAATCTAGACTAATTTAAACGTTTACAGTCAAGGTTTCCTAGCTAGTGTCAAGGTTTCCCGATCAAGGTTTCCTAGTGTCAAGGTTTCCCAATATGTCAAGGTTTCCCAATATGTCAAGGTTTCCTAACAGTGTTAAGGGTCAAGGTTAGGCCTTAGGCTTAAGCCTAAGGCCTAACCTTGACCCTCGGGAAACCTTGACATATTTGGAAAACCTTGACTGGGAAACCTTAACCGGGAAACCTTGTCACAACTGGGAAACCTTGATCTTTGGGAAACCTTGTCACGCAATGAATTTAAATAATCAAAATTCAAATTTCGAGGATTATGCTCAAGTATCAAGAAGAGGGGATCTAGATCTGGACCCCTCCCACATTTAGAAATACCCAAAAAATAAATGTACCACCTTCCCTTTTGTACACCCCACTCAAAAAGTTGGTGAAAACACGCAGTTTCCAAAATCTGGATCCCTCCTCTACTGTATGAGCACAAGTTCCTTTTTGACTTTATTTTTATGTACAGGATGAGTAAAAAAGTGCATTTTTGTGATTTTTGGGGCCCAAAAATTTTTTAACTAAAAATGACCCATATAGGGGTAATTTTATGCAGAAAATTGATCATGTGCATTCCTAAAGCATGGAAACGCTTTCTTGACCCTGATTCAGGGAATGGAGTTGGTGTGTTGAAGCGAAAATCGAAAAAATTTCTTTTTTTGCCCATACACCAACTCCATTCCCTAAATCAGGGTCAAGGTAATTTTTTCATGCTTAGAAAATGTGCGCAATCAATTCCCCACATAAAATTATCCCAAATGGATGCTTTCCGGGCGAAAATAGAAATTTTTCCGATTTTCGTGTCAATACACCAACTCCCTTCCTTGAATCATGATCAAGGAAGCGTTTTCATCATCAATTCCCCGCATCAAATTACCCCTATATGGGCCATTTTTAGTAAAAAATTTTTCGGCCCCAAAAAATTTTTCGAGCCTAAAAATCACAAAAATGCACTTTTTTTACTTACCCTGTATATACCTATAATAAAACGATGAAATAATAAATTTAGTATTGAAAAAATTATTTTTTTAATTTAGCAGTCTTCAATATATCGTTGAGCAATAACTTGTTTGTACCATGCAGCCGATGCTTTGGGAGTTCTTTTTCGATGTGGGTCCTTAAAGTCGACGTTATACAGTCCAAATTTAATAGTATAGCCAGATCCCCATTCAAAGTTATCCATCAAGCTCCACACTGTATAACTTCGTACATCGCTGCCATCCTTGATTGCTAAAATGATCAGATAATCCAGTATTATCAGTGATTTTTTTCGCAATTTTTTGGAATAAAAGTTTATTTATTCCAAGCTGCAACAGCTCTCCCAAACAGTCAATTTGGCATAGCTATTAGGTTGGCAACTAAGCTTTGAGCCCCCCTCCGTAAAAAATTAAATTTATTCAACAAAATCATCAACAAAACAACATAACAATATTATTAAAAATATTCTCCACCAGATTCGATCACTTTCTGCAACTGCTCCTCAAGTTGGTGGATGCCACTGCGGTACCAATCTCGGTCCTTAGACGCGAAGAATTCAGTAAGGGACTCGCGCATCTATTTGATTGTGGTAAACTTCTTGCCTCGGAGCCAGTGTTCCATGGAGCGGAAAGGGTAGTAATCGCTTAAAACGAAAGACTAGCCTGCTTCCTTCAATATTTTTTCGATTTCCGTGTGGCTGCAGTTGAACTCGTCGGCCAACATGCGCGTAGTCATCGACGGATGATCCTCCACAGTGTTGACGACAGCGTTTCGATCAACTTCTCGAGGGCGACCAGACCTCTTCTTGTCATCAGTTTTCAAATTTCCGCTGCGGAACTTCGAGAACCACCTTTTAGCTGTAGAATAGGCCACTGTCCCAACTCCCTTAGCTCTATTGATGTTGGTTACAGCCTCCTTTGCGTTGTGACCTAGCTCGAACTCATATTTCAACAGTTTTCGAATATCGCCAAGATTTTTTTCCATTTTTCTGAAAAATTAAAACTTTTTATGCCAAAATGAAGTTCAAATGCTCTTTTACAAGACTAGTTTAAAAAAGAAATAAACCACATTGAAAAATGCAAATTTCGATAGGGGGCTCAAAACTTAGTTGCCAACCTAATATTATAACAATGTTCCTGTTGGTCGGCCACCGGCTCGATTCCGAGTCTGGGATCGAGAAGGTTATTTCAATAAGTTTTTGCCCTTTGATATGTTCGACAGCAAGTCAGATAACATTGAAATTTTTATGTTTTGCTTAACTCTCGTTTTGCTTAACCCCCGTATTTTCGGGGAAGTTAGCCCCCGAAATTTCAGGGGTTAACCCCCGAAATAGCGGGGGAATAACCCTCGTATTTTCGGGTGGTTATTCCCCGCTATTTCGGAGAATAAGCCAAAAACCATTTCAAGGGCTAACCCCACAAATCTCCGTTCTGTGAGTGTAGCATTTTTATTGCCGGTGTCAAATTTTTGTCTCATTCAAACACATGTGGTGCGTGCGTGACTTGGAATAAATAGTCCACCATCTTTGTGCCTGATTTTAAGGGTGCAAATTTATCCCGATTCGTGACGAGATTTGAGTTTGGGAAGGTCGGGATCCGGGACGAGTTTTGATCAAATTTTTCGGAACGATATGCCAAAAATCCCAAGATTTTCGAGACAGCACGGGATCGAACACTAATCATGATTAATAAAACTACAAAATAGATTCTGTATTTTATTTATTATGGGTCGACGCCGAGCTAAATATTTGCAATATGCCTTAATAATTTTATGCGCATTTTGTATTATATGCATAATAGAATTTTCTATTTTTCGTACAAAAATTTTACCATCGCCAAAAGGTAAGAGTCCAGTACATAAACAAAAAGAGCGGGCCTATGAGGCCCGAGCAGGCCATAGGGCTCTGAGACGACTGTGGGCCCTTCCACGAGACTGCTGCGGGGACCCCTTACTTTTGTGAAAATTTTCAAAGTGTAATAACTTTTTTGCCTTAAGAAATTTTGACATGGGGTTTTGGACATTTTTGTAGATCTCGATGCGGCCTACAAAAATGCCCAAGACCCCATGTCAAAATTTATTAAGACAAAAAAGTTATTATACTTTGAAATTTTTCAAGAAAGTAAGTTAAGCTCCAGATATAATATACCAATAAGTTACATTCAGGACCTAACTTACCGGTAAGGTACGTTCCGTCTTAGTGCCGGACTCCCTCCCTCGTGTTCCTGTGGCCCCATCGGATTGATTCTGGAAACGGGCCATTTGCTTGAAGCAATAAAAATTTATATCTCTTTCTCTTGTAGATTATCTTTTGGATGTGGGGCATCCATTTCACCCCAAAAGCACAAATTTAAATTCAAACTGTATTAAACCAAACAGAACTCGAACAGCGACATGTCCTTCTTCAATAAGAAAACCATTTTGTGAAGAAGTAAAATATATTTCGACGATTGCTGATTACCCTGGTGGACTTGGAAATATTGTAAGTTTGATAAAAAGATTAAAAAAATTAGTCCTCATATGTAATTTTTAGATGTGGAGATTTGCTTATCTTTATGGCATAGGTCAAACTATAGGTAGAGAAGTGTATTTAGATGGAATTGTTTATAGGCATATTGAAAAAATGCCTGAAATTGCGGCAGTTTTTCCTCATATGAATTATTTATATCACAAAAAAGTAGGTCTTGTATGTTTGTGGCCATCATAGGTGGGCAGAGGATCTAAGTACAGGGTTGCCATTTTTACTTAAATTTAAGTAATTTACTTAAATTTAACCCTAAAAATGTGATAATTTAAGCGAAATTAAGTTAATTTACTTAAATTTGAGACCAAAACTGGTGGTAATTTGAGTAATTACTTAAATTTGGCTTCAAGAAACTTAAATTTGAAAAATTCACCTGGCAACCCTGTCTAAGTAGGCCTATGCATATACATCATCACCTGAGGTGGAGGGGGTGATAAGTCACCCCCATAGATTTGAGGACATATTTATGTATATTTTAGTTTATTACAACACATTTCGAATACAAGCGGCGGTGTGGAGAGAAGTTATGAGTAAGTGGGGTGACCCCAGATCGCTCATAGGTCCCTACAAAATCCTTTTGGACAAAAGGGAACGAACCTTGCATGGCAAATTTCGATTTTTGATTCTTAACGATGGTGATAATTTAAAAAAATTCTAGTTTCCACCCGATCATCAAGTTTCTATTGCCAATTATGCAAAAGATTGTTGTAAATACGAAGACCCTATTATGTACAGAAGTAATTTTTTACTATAAAAATTTACAAATCATTTTTAGACTAAACAATATCTCAGCGCCATATTTACAATTAGTCACTAGTTATTTGCAATCGTACCAATTTTTTAAAGATTACAAAGAAGATATGATCAGGATTTTTAAATGTGGAAAAACGGTAATGAGAAAAGTTGAATCATTTGCTGATTCAATATTTGAGTAATATAAAAATCAATTTTTTTACAACCTTATTTGTTTAAGTAACGATGACTCGTTTAAACTATGCGTTCATACTAGAAGAGGTGATTTTTTAAGAGATAGCATGTTAGAATCGAAATTGGATTTTGTCCAGCCAGCTTTAAAATTTGTTGTAAAATATTTACAAGTTTGTTTTTGCCAGATTCATCCAACTTCCAACATATGGTTATTTTTTCGAATTTTCATGAATTTTTATAACAAAATAAGAAAATGAATTTTGGGCGCGGGATCGAACACGCGCCTTATGAGTGAAGGCCGAGCACGTTAGCCACTCGGTCATGAGTCAAAACTCCAAAACCCTATGATATGGTACTCGTTTTGAAGCGCTCAGCGAGTCTACTTTTTTTTAAATTTTGACCCTTGTCTGCACCTTTTGAACAGAGTTTATCCTCTACAAATTTACGAAATTTTATAGGAAAATATCTGCTTAAACATTTCTTTAATAATTTTTGGTGATGATGAAGCATTTATTCATAGCATCAATATCAAAAATTTGGTATCATCACTTTACTTTATCCTTGCCCAAATTCTATTTTTATAGAATCTCTTTAAAGCCCATGCTCCCAAAAACCTTCACCGTGGCGAGACTATGTGCCTAGGCACAAACTATTGTGACGCTATGCTAATGACAGCATCTGGTTCAACCTTTGCTTGGTGGATATCTTATCTCATGCCTGAAAATGCGAAAATTTTCTATAATTCACAAATCTCTGATAAAGGATTTCATTCGAAGGATGTGCACGATTTTCAAATTTTTCCTCAAGAATGGATTAAGCTAACTTTAGAAAATTCAAGAGTGAAACAAGAAACAAATTGGTGGTATGAACGGAACAACTGGACTAGAGACAAGGCGGATAGATTTAGTCTAAACGAATTTGAACCATAAAAATTCAAATTTCGAGGATTATCCGAATATGAGGTCCTTTTTTGCATTAAAATCAATTTTTCATATCGAAAATGAAATTTTTTGAAAAACGACACCATTTTTTAGCAATATTCGTTCGAATTCTGTTTTTTTCTCAAAAACATAGTGATAAATTGTTTGAAAAATCATTTTTATAAATTTTTTAGGCGAGAAATCGATTGCAAACATTTTAAAGCATGGAAATGCATTTTTGACCCTGATTCAGGAACAATTTATTACTCTGTCTTTGAGAAAAAAAACCGAGTTTGAACGAATATATTGCTAAAAATGGTGTTGTTTTTCAACAAAAAAACTCATTTTCGATATGAAAAATTAATTTTCAGGCAAAAAGAACCTCATATTCGGATTCCCCATAAACAGTTCTCTAATGCTGAATAAAAATGCTGAAAAAAAATTTCATCAAAAACGGCAGAATAATGACGAAATTAGAGGCATTTTTTGAGCGGCCATCACTTATTGAACAACTCAATAAAAAAAATAAAAAACACAAATTTTTTGTTAAAACGGTACCGTTTGATAAATCCTAAAAATTATTTCAAGAGTTTCATAAATTTCAGGTGTTTCATACATTTGCATAGAAACCAAACGGTCTGTTTCTTCACTCTGTCGTTTTTTACTGTACAATATTATTTACCTTTGGATGATACAATAGTTAGCCAGCTAATTAAAACAAATAAAATATGTTGGTTAAACATTTTATAGGAACAGCTATAAGATCAGATGTTGGCTACAACCCAAAATGAACAAAAATTGGCAAATTTTTTTGCCTATTTTTTGTTGTAGCAAACATTTGGTCAATGAATTTTTGGCCATGGAAATGACCCCTCTATGGTTTAAAACATTCGGGGAATCCAAATTTGATATTTTCGAAGCGAAAAAACGCTTCCGTAATTCACGGAAAACGTATTGAAACGAAAAGTAAAAAAAATGCATGCGTCATATTTGTTCCCTAGTACATTTTTTTGATTTATTACAAATGCATAAAATCCTAAAAAATTGCCATAAAACACGACAGAACTAAAAAAATAAAAAAATGCCACATACAATTTTGTCACGAAAGCTTTTTCTTAACAAAAAAATTAGCCAATTTTTTTCATTTTGGGTTGTAGCCAACATCTGGTCTTATAGCTGCTTATAAAGTTTGTAAATTTAGCTTGAATAATAGTTTTATTAATTTAAAATTTTGTTTTATACTTTTTTATACATAAAACCGACTTAAAAGAATGCCTGCATGAATCATGACGTTTACTCGACGAAAAAGTTTTGTATTTTGAATGATTACTTTGGCTTTTATCAAGAAAGTAATCGTATAATACCGTGAATAAGAGTTTATTATCGAACAGAAAACCCTTATCATGACGTTTGACTCTTTTGTTTCTGCGGGATCTCGCGCGCAAATTTTGAAAAGTTCGCAAACTCGGTATCCATCGCATATGTAGGGTCTCAAATGTCGGAGCGCATATATCGGGGCGCAAATGTGAAAGTGCAAATGTCAGGTGCGCATATGTGAGAGCGCAAAAGTCCACCCACCCTTTTACTACAAATGTTTTTTAAAATTTGTAGTAAAGTTAAAAGTATATATTTTTAAATATATATTTGTCTGCCATTTCTAGCGTCCAATTATTTCTTTGATACCACCATTTGGTTTCTCTATAAACAGTACCATTCTTTAACGCTAACATAATCCATTTTTTTGGAAAAATATCATAATCATGAATATCCTTTGTGAAATTTTCATAGTCGGTTATTTGACTATTATAAAAAATCGGTGCATTCTTTGGCAACAAATATGAAATCCACCATTCAAATGTAGAGCCGGAAGCCGTCATAATCAAAGAATCACAATAGTTTACAGCCAGACAAAAATCTTCACCACGAGATTGAGGTTCGGGAGTGTAGATTTTTGTAAAAAGCTACAAAACAAATAAAAGTTGATAAATAAAATTCTTACAGTGTGATTAACTCTTAAAGATTTGATAAACTCTCGATCAGTTCCCAATAAGACAAGTGAAATGTTGTTATGCCCATTTTTCTATTAAAAATATAAACTAAATCTAGTTTTTTTATTGAATATCAAACCTGAAGATAATTAAAAGCAAATTCAATTGCAGGCTCTGTAAATTCCTTTGTCGATTCTAACATAATATCTGTGATAAAATCGTCTCTTCTCACATGTGCACAAAGAAAATAACTTTTATCGTCACTAAAAGTTTACGTGGGTTGTCGTGACGACAGAGCAGGGTCGGAGAGTTGTGCCGAGGGGTCGAGAAGGTTATGCCGGGGGAGGGGGGGGGGTGATTTTATTATTTTGATCTGTCGTTACGACAGACCAGGATTGTGGGGTTGTGTTGGGGACCAAGAAGGTTGTGCTTTAAAAAAAAATTACGACAGACCACACGCCCACATGTGAAACATACCCAAAAATGTGTTTTGCTTCATAATCTACAACATTCATGTTTACCGGCCCACATTGAAGAAGCGCGCGAATTTCATCTTCATGTGCATGAAAGAATTTGTAAGATTGTAAAAAATTTGCGTAAACTTTAACATACTGTGCAGTAATATTTGAGATTCTAAATAAATTTATACTATAAGGTTTGCGGCAATACCCGGCCACCATCCTAGCTTTACATGGAATATTTTTAACATCAAATTTTTGTTATTTTTACCACTAAATACCCAGTATAACTTAGAAGTTTTGGCAATACACTTTTTTAAACATACATTGCAACATCTTCATATTTACAGCAGTCGAGTCCAAATTCAACCATTTTGACTTCTGATTCATCTGGATGCTAAAAATATATAGTATTTTTGATTTTATAAAACTGTTCGTACTAATACATGCACTTTTTCAATCATTTTTGGAAAAAGTTTCTGCATTTCTTCCATCTTTTCCATTTGTTCATGGTTTCGCCCATCGACATAAGGCTCACGCCCTAATGTTTTCCCCATTCCGTATAAAGAAGCAAATCTCCAAATCTATAATTTCTATATAAAAAAGAGTATAGAAGTGTAATCATTTTTGCATAGACATGATTTTCAATCTTAATAAAGGAGTAGTGTTGTCCGTTAATTATTCCACTGTTGGAAATTCTTTTATACAACTTTCTAATAACATATCATATTAGACATCCCCGCTGGATTATGGTAGTTAGCAGTAATATAATTTTTCTGTTGAGAAACATTATATTGCTCGTGATAATATCCATTAATTGCATTTTGCATAAGATCCCATGCATGTTTTTTAGTTAATCGTCCATTTTCAAAACCAATCGAGATTTGGCTTGAATTGAACACTTTGTTACACCAAAAGCTAATTTGCTAAAACTTATTATAATAAACTGCAAGAATTTAAGAAAACTTGCACCACAACAGCCAAAACCACCCATATCTCGGATGTCTATTTTTGTATATTCACAAAGTATTCCAGTAAAAATAAGATTTTCTGGCAGATGCCGATAGTCTTCAAAATCAAAAAATGGTGTGCTTTCAAGAGATGTCACTAATTTGTTGGCAATGCCTTTACCATACAATAAGTAAAGGCTACCTAAGATGTACAGTATCAATTTAGTGTTTAACAGTGACTGGGGAATCTCTGAGCTCATAAATTTTTAACTCATGATTTTTAATTAGTGATGTAAAAGCAAAGAATGCTTAGAATTTTATGAACTATCGAATGGCATCAACTCCCCAAAAGTGGACTGGCCCTGAAGAACTAGAACCGGGAGACCGAGTGCTAAAGCGCTCGGAGGAATTTCGAGGGAAGCATTTGTCTGAAGCCTACGGCGCTAGACCTTGTCCTTAACACACAATAGGGACTAGAGCTCCCAACAGTAACCACCATATTTGGTTCAACTGGTCCGATTAAAATTTAAAGTTTGCTCATATCTGTAGATACATATAAAAATTTCAAGAGATACATATAAAAATTTTAATTTTTCTGGGATTAAAATTTTTTTTGAAGGGTATTCCCTATAAAAGTGGTGTCGTTCGTCTTCTCTCGACCTATAACTTCAGTTTTGGGTGTATAAGGTTGAAATTTCATCTTTTCGTGATCACAATCACTGACAGACATTATTTAAAAACTATAGCGATAACAAGCTTGTGAATCAAATGACACAATTTCGTACAATCCAAAAACTCTTACCGCTTACACATTTTGTAGATGTAATATTTGCAAAAATATGATTTGTATTGCTTTTAATCAAATTTTTGTGTGCATTGGGCCGAATTTGACCGAGTATTAAACTTTCATGTTCTAAAATAAATTATTAGTGAAAAATCTTGGGCAAAACAGCGCTTAAGAAAAAAACCTCAATACAAAGTTAGGCATTGATCTCAACAACAAAAAGCAGTGGAATTATTGAAATGGTATTGATTTATAAAATATCTGAGTTTTTTCGACACGACTCACACAACCTTCCTTAAAAAGGCCAACGATAGGACTAGTTGGGGGAATCGAAAAAAATTTGTTCGAAACCTCGCTAGAAGTGTTCTCATATTGAAATATATCGGCCAGACAGAAATTTTGGTCGAAAAAAATATCTATAGTATTTTAGACAGGCTAGAAAATTCAAAAAATCAACAAAAAATTCAGATTTTCTAGATATCTCTTCTTCTTAAAAATCTTTTTCGTGAAAATTGTCTCAGTAACGATCCCGAAATTATGATCTTTGCTTCAATTTGAGATACACGAAATGATTTCTACTTTTTAACCGACTCTAATTAATTACCATGTATTAAATCAAAATAATTGCACAGTTGATCAACCCCTATAAGATTAACTGTTGTATCAGAATCAGCTTTTAATAAGCAATTTATATGACCACAATATTCACTTGCATAGCTAAGTAGACCGAATGTTTTTAAACTAAGGTTATAGTAATGGTCGTAAAAATCAAGTTGAAGAATATCATGAAAATTTTGATTTTCTTCTACAAGTTTATTATTTGTACTGGCATCCTAAATAAAAATTTATTGGAAACATTTCCTAGAAAACACCACCTCATCATGTTTTCGGCTATCTCGCCCCCCAAACATATCATCACTTCATCATGACTTCCGGGATTGTCCCCCCTATTTCACGTGTGTATTGTATGTATCCTATAATTTCATACTTCATCTTCTGCTATTACAAAGATCAGCTTCTTCTTTGAGCCTAGATATTTGTCTTGGCCCCAATTATCTCGAATAAATTTTCTTATAGATGATTCATTTGGCTTCGAAAAAATTCCAATTAAAACGTTAGTCTCATTTGTGCACCCATTTTCTGGCAATATTTTGAAGAAAGTTTTTTTATCCAAGACTAATGGCACTTTTTTTGGGATCTCCACATTAGAATATTCTCCTGAATATTTTGAAAAACCCTAAATATTCTTCTTTATGAATAAACACTAGCTCGCGGCGGGTGAAAGTTGGAAATGGAATTAGTCAAATAGCATGGTGCAATTTTGTTGTAAGACAATGAAGACGGGTTCGATTTTTGCCACAGACTAAATTTTTCGTTTTTCTTAAATTTTCTCATTTTAAGCCTTTTGGTTTTTAGGTGCTAAGGGGGACATTATTTTACATGAAAAGGCTGTTTTAACTTTATTAAAAGTTTTTACTTCAAATAAAAAAGTAATTCCAATATAGAAGAAACTAACAACAAAAACAAAGATTATTAAGAGTCTTCTTAAATTTTTATTGCTTACTACAATTACATATAAACGATTCATCTTTAATATCTGCTCAAATAAGTTATATTACTCAATGTTGGATTTAATCAACGACTATATATGAAATTTCTTAATAAAGCCCAAACTATTGATTGCTGAAATATTTTTACACTGTCTCATTTGTAGACTGATAAGACAATCACTCAAGCACACCAACAAAAACAAATAAGAATTATTCAAAGTGGACACCATTCGCTTCAATCATGCCTTCAGTCTCTTGAGAAAGTTGTCCACAATCTTAGCCAAGGTTTCAACAGTAATGTATCCCATGCCTTGACTAATGCTCGCTTCAGCGATTCTACAATCGTATGGGGTTTCGTACACATTTTCTCTTCCAGAATACTCCACACCGCGTAATCGAGAGGATATAATAAATATATTGAAAATAAAACGAAAAAACACGATTTTCAAGTAGGTTCATTTTTGCGCCCCGACATATGTGCCTCGACATTTGCGTCCCGATATTTTGCTCTATAATTGCTCAACGACATTTACGCATCCGACTTGTGCGCCCTTTTACATTTTTAAAATTTACGATCTTTTTGAAAGATATTTTAATAACCAAAAATGTAAAAATTTAACAAGAGTTTATTTAAAATTTTTATTTTGAATAATACTTATATAAACAAAACACACAAAATTAATCAATTTTGTAAATATTAAATGGGGGGGGGTGACTTTTACCACTTATTCTCGGCGAAAAATTTACTAGGTGTGCTTGAGTGAATGTGTTATCAGTTTACAAATGAGACTGTGTGAAAATATTTCAGCAATCAATAGTTTGGGCTTATTAAGAAATTTCATTTATAGTCGTTGATTAAATCCAACACTGAGTGATATAATTTATTTGAGCAGATATTAAAGATGAATCGTTTATATGTAATTGCAGTAAGATAAAAAAAAATTAAGAAGACTCTTAATAATCGTTGTTTTTGTTGTTAGTTTCTTCTATATTGGAAGTACTCTTTTATTTTAAGTAAAAACTTTTAATAAAGAAAAAACAAACTTTTCATGCAAAATAATGTCCAAAAAAGTGCCATTAGTCTTTGATAAAAAACTTTCTTCAAAATATTGTCAGAAAATGGGTGCACAAATGAGACAAACGTTTTAATTGGAATTTTTTCGAAACCAAATGAATCATCTATAAGAAAATTTATTCGAGACAATTGGGGCCGAGACAAATATCTAGGCTCAATCATGATGAAGTGATGATATGTTTGGGGGGAGGGACAGCCAAAAAACATGATAATTTTTGACTTGTGCTATTTATTTTCTTATCAGTAAATGGACTCATCGCTAAAATCGTCTACTTTTTACTATTCTATCGATTTTTCACTCAAAAGCTTGTTTTTTCCTAAAATTCGTCACTTTATGTTATGAACATTATGCTTATACATATTCACTTATACAGGGTGTTTCACAAAAAATCTGACATTTTTTATTTCGCATTTTTCGGCTTCCCGAAAAGATTTTTCGATGATCTTTTTTCTGCATATAGCTCGTCTCCTCTAGTTTCTTTTTCGGGCAATAGGACGAATGCACCGCACACAAAACAGAGGAACGAGCGCACAGTTTTTTTTGTTGAAATAATTCAAAATTGACGCTGCGAATTCTGATGATTTTGGTGTCATTTTGGAGTTGGAAATCGTAGCAATCCAACGACACCAAGATCATGGCATATCTCTTTATGGTTGCTGAGATATTTGATAAAATGTGAACAATGTCGATTTTTTAGAATTTTTGTCCAAAAATCGACATTTTTTACATTTTATCAAATCTCAGCAACCATAAAGAGATATGCCTGATCTTGGTGTCCTTGGATTGCTACGATTTCCAACTCCAAAATGACACCAAAATCATCAGAATTCGCCACGTCAATTTTGAATTATTTCAAGAACAAAAAACTGTGCGCTCGTTAGTCTTTTTTTGTGTGGTGCATTCGTTCCTATTGCCCTTTTTCGAATGTTTTTAGCAAAAAATTTCGAATTTTACATTTTGAAATTTGCGATTTTTTGACCAAGGTTACCTATAATTTTATTTATTTTATATTACAATTACAATCGTGACTATAACAATTTCTAAAAAAATTTCTCAAAATATAGAGAGATTGTTTAAAATTAAAATTACTACTATAATCTAAATTTAAAAAAAAACAAACATAGTTGCATAAACTTAATTTAAATAGTTAGATAGGCAAATTTTTGATAAAGAATTTTTAAAACTAAATTGACTGGGATTTATAATAAGCTCAGGAGGAAGTTTTGAATAAATACGAGACACTCTTACAAAAAACGAATTAAATCTAGCATAAGATTTACATGCCGTAGTATTGATTTTAACCCTATTTCTTTGGAAAGATGTTATTGGTTTATGCCTAGAGTTTATCCGAATTTTATTGTGTATAATTTTATGATATAGGATTAAGTCAGAAATCAGCCGCCTTTCTTGCAGAGTTTTTAGGTTAAGTTTTTTTCAAAATTTCTGAATATTAAAATTCGTTCCTTCTAAAACATCGATAAATTTCTTAAAAAGCTACGTTTTTAAGGCAACATGAATGGGATTTTTCTCTCTAAAGAAATGCATTGAAGCTAGAGGAGATCACTTTGAATAATTGTTTATTTTGTTATATTGCTTTTTGGTTGCTAAATAAAATATATTTTAATGAAGTTGAATTAATTTCGGATAATTTCCGTTGATTTTTAGAAAATTTATTGGTAGACTTGGTCAAAAAATCGCAAATTTCAAGTATGTAAAATTCGAAATTTTTTGCTAAAAACATCCGAAAAAGAAACTAGAGGAGACGAGCTATATGCAGAAAAAAGATCATCGAAAAATCTTTTCGGGAAGTCAAGAAAATGCGAAATAAAAAAGTGTCCGGTTTTTCATGAAACACCCATTAAAAGACCATAAGAATTTGTTGTAAGATGCCTAGCTTTACGCTGAAAAAATGTGGTATTTTTATTGGGATTTGTCTAGTCTACTATTTTATTGCTTATCATAAGGATTTTAGAATAAACATGAGTAAGATTTTAGTGGTTTAAAATTTACTATGCATTTTCTATGTTCACTTTTCTATGGTACTACTAGAAAGGCAGACCTCTTCAACAACAAAAATTTGGAAAGTTGAGATGATAAAAACTAGAAAGATTTAGGCTTGCTAAAAAGTAAATTTTTCTAGTTTTTGAAATTTCTAGTTCTAGTTTTCTAGTTTTATTTCTAGTCTAGTTCTAGATTTTTCTAGTTTTTGAAAATTTTAGTTAAAGTACTTTTGATGAAAAATGGCATTTTTAGTGAAAAATTGAAAAAAGGAAAATTTTTTGAAAAAATATGAATTTGATTTTTTTAATCAAATTTTGGTGAAAAACATAAACGGACCATTACGAAAATTTTTTAGTTTTTCTAATTTTTTTGGAAATCCAAGGATCTTGCGATCTCCTCCCTCTGTAGCGCCATCACTATCCTCCCCTCTCCAGTGACATAAGGAGAAGGATCGACTAGGAGAGGGTTCGCAAGTACATGAAGGTGGTAAAATTTTTCGATTGGAATTGATGGGGTAGTGACTAAAGGAGGGGTAGCGCAAGGGGGAGGTATCTCTCATATAACATCATTGCCTACGCCACTGTTGCCCCCCCTCCCCGGGATACACCACTATTTGCACACCGACCATCTCATTTACATATCCACCTCCGGAGGTGGATAAGGATTTTGATCTGCGGATCAGGATAAAATTCGCGGATTTATCTTTGTGAATACGGGTATAAATGGGATTTGATGCGAGAAATCGATTGCGCGCATTATCAAGGTCTTGAAGCGTTTCAAGTTTCTACAATGCGCGCAATCGATTTCTCGCGTAGAAAACTTTTTCGGTTTTGATGGTTGATAGGGAAGGGAACAGTACCACTTCCTCGATTTCATTTGTGATAGGGTGTCCAGAAAAATTATTTTTAGTATATATCCAAGAATATCCTACACCAAAACAGTATATCCAAGAAGATTTTACACATGTTTCCATTTCTTGTCCTATGGTAAAACCAGAAAATCAATGGTCTCAAGTCAATGAATCTATTTTTGAGTATTTAAGAAAATATGTAAGATTTTTTTAAATGTACACCCCATCATCATATAATAAAAAATAAAAAAACCTTCGGCAAGGCAGATTAAAATTGGTCAGAATGGCGCAGTCGTTAGCACAGCAATTTTACGTCTTTTTTTAATTTAGCCATTGTTTTGATAATTTTTGTTATTTTTTGACAATTTTGAAAAATTTCAAAATCAAAAAACAAATCTGGTACAAGAAAAATACCCATCTGTTGAAATAATGTGGCTGGATTTTGTACATGACCTTTGTTCAGCTACCATTAAAAAACCGCATAGAAATTCGTTAGAGGGGTGAAGAACGACTAAAAACATTTGATGTTGCAGACCAAAATGAACGTTCTTTACCTATCCATTCTCATTGTAAACATATGATCATGATCTACTTTGATTGTCGTTGAAGGGCATTTTTTCATTCATTGCCTATATATTTTTCTTTTAGAACCCTGTATCTTTCATAAAACCAGCAATAGCATCAGATTTAGAGTGTGCTAATGTTTTTGAACGAGACTCTGTTTATCTTGACAAATTGAGCTCAAAGAGATTGGTGTATCAAGATGATGAAATGTTCAAAACAGATTGTGAATCAATCAAAAAGAGAAATTATTTTCCGGAATTTCCAAGTTCAAAAGAAGAAGCAGAATATCCTATAGCGTTTGCTAGACTGGTTTATAAGGTAAAATCTAGACAAAGCTGGGTGCGCACGGCCTAATCGATAGGACGCTAGCCGTTCAGATCATTGTCTCGGGTTCGATCCGATCAGGATTAAGATTTTTATTTTTCCATAAATTTTGGGCCCAAAATTTTTTTCCTAAAAACGACCCTATTATTAGAGGAAATTTGATGCGGGGAATCAATTGCGCGCATTCCCAAAACTTGAAAATGCTTCCTTGACCCTTATTCAGGGAAAATCGCATTTTTTTAAACAAAAAATAGTCATTTTTATCTATATAACTAAAATTTTAGGACTATATTTTTCTAGAAATGGAGCTAGCCGCCGAATATGCTCCTCAAAATTTTTATGCCTATGTTATTGATAGCAAATCTCCTCCAATATTCAAAAAACGTATTCGCAATCTAGCCGACTGCTTTTCTAACGTTTTCGCTGCAGAAACTGAATATAACACAACAAGTGATGGAGACAATGTTAATTTGGCTTATTGGGAATCTTTGAAGGTTTTATACGCCTATACATGGAACTATGTGGTCATACTCAATGTGGGTGGATAAATTTAGCCCATTTCAGCTGATGTGCAAAAAGTTGGGGACTCATAGCAAAGTGATACATCTCTCGCTTTTCATTCAAACGGGCAGAGTTCGATCCCACTAGGATCAAATTCAAATCGACCTACGCGGATCGATCCCTCGACCGTCTGAGTGAAACGTGAGAGATTTACCATTTTGCTATGGGTCCCCAACTTTGTTTGATCTCCAACTGAAATGGGCTTGTAAAAGACTTGTAAACAGCACCTGATCTACGGATATCATGCTTTGATAGCGTAGGTCAGGTGCTGTTTTATTCGATGTCATTTATGCTTTCTATAATTTTTATAATTCTTGAAGCTGTTTTATAAAATAAAATGTTGATTAACTATTTCGAATTCGCATAGAGATCTCGCATTGGTTACACGCTTCCACATCACTTACGCTGTCCGATCCTCACTTCCTTCGGGCTAGGTCCCCACCTAACCCTTCTTTCGACTTAAAGCAGCAATACTTCAAGTGAAGTGGTGCAACCTAAGTTCGACTATAATATATTTGTAAAAATAATTTTTAGAACCATGATGTGATATTGAAGACGAATTATGAGATAGTTCAAATTTTTAAATGGCTATGTGGCGCTAATGATATACAAGTCTTGCAGCCTGTTTATATGGATAGGATTAATTTAACCCATGATTGGACATTGTCTGGATTAGGCTTGTTTAAAGATGGTAAACTTTGTATAGTAAATCTTGCTTATCACTCAGATGAGTGAGGTTTTGACCCTCTCGGGTCAAATTCTTTTCTACTCATCCAAAATACATGAAAATTTTTTGCTTAAAGGTTTTTCGATGCGAAAAACACTAATCAGAGGTTATTCTTTTATGAAAAAGCATATAAAAATTAGCTTTTTTTCATATTGGTAACACGGGGTATATTCGTAACATGCTATCGAAATTTTCGTCGGCGAACGTGATAGTCTCTAAGAAAATGTATGAGTTATCATTTTTTAGATTCCAAAAATTATGCCACCTTATTTGGCTATTCTAAATCTCCTATTACAATCAAATTTGCTAAAGGGCATGCTCAAAATTCTTTATCTCGAGCCATGGTGGACTTTATTTTTAATGAGCTGGATATAACAAAATTCCTATTTCAGCTTGAAGGTGGATATGGTGTAGATGAGTTAGTATATGCCACTTTAAATGTTGATGTCAATATTGGTGCACCTGGTGGATTTACATATGAGTGTTTAAATAGGGGGATAGATGTGAATGATATTACGAGGTATAGTAGGACCAAAAGTATTGCCCCAAACACTTTATAGGCATAACATGACAATACGCATATAAAAAAATAAAAACTAGTTTTTGTTCTATTGGCGCATCTGGTGGATCTTTTTTGATAATAGTAAAAAAATTGCTTTTCTCGCAAATTAGACTTTTGGGACAATACTTTTGGTCGC
The DNA here is from genome assembly GCA_034698545.1 of Acrobeloides obliquus. Lineage (NCBI taxonomy): Eukaryota > Metazoa > Nematoda > Chromadorea > Rhabditida > Cephalobidae > Acrobeloides > Acrobeloides obliquus. The sequence continues at coordinate 2,030 of JAQGBS010000141.1, read as the reverse complement.
TAATGTATAGTAAATTTCAACATTTGCACGGACTTTTGGCCCCCATATCACCGGAAACAGTTTCCAAAAAGTGCTCAAATTTTTAATATCGACGTAAATCCTAGTTTTTCGAGTATGCTGATTTCAAAAACGCAAAAATTTTCATGGCTTCCCCTGCCTAGGCTTAAACTTTTCTTATGCTTAGGGTAGAGTTCATTTTCCCTCACCTCTTGTCTTATACCATCTCTTTTAGACTATCTTTTTGGAAAAACCGCGAAGACAACCCCTATTGCCCCTCTCAAAATTATCGTCACTCCATTTGCGTCGTAAGCGTCGAAGACTTATCCTATCTTCCAACTCGTCCAGAAATCTTCCTCAACAAGATGATACCAGAAATCGATTTTGCATCTATAGTCTGTTGGTATGAGCATTTATTCAACCGTTCTCATTTAATGCCTCCTTCAAATACGGGTCTCAATAAGGGATACTATTTTTCTCTGCCCCATGTAAAATATCACTATAAGAAGATGCTAAACAATGGTACTATAGATATAAAAGATGTTGATTGTACATTTAATGGAACTATTGTAAAACATGATTAGATAAATAAAATCTTTAAAACTGTCGTACTCAAATATAATAGATTGTAGATTCATGGTCGAGTATGTCTGGTTCGAATCCCGCGACGTCCCATTTTTTGCATGTTTATGAAAATTTTTGCCAAGATGTGGACTTAAAACGAAAAAATACGGGTAAAAATCTTATGAGGCCCGTAGCTCAAAATTTTCTTTTTGTTGGCATCCAGGACGCTATTTTTATTACCATGACTCATATTAAAAAATCCCACTAAGCTTTTCCCCGTAGGGATGTTGCACCTTTTGAACATTCCTTGTAAGTTAATTCCACAGTAACCAACCAAACCAAAGGCTCTTTAAAAATTATTGATTAGTTTTCTATTTGCTATCTATCAATGATAAATTCAAAATAGGTGCAGGCAGATAAAGTCATTCAAGAAAGAATGAATCAAATAGAGAGTTTGGTACTAATAAAGATTACCGAGCCCACTAGACGTGAATTTTTTTCAAAAATTTTTTTCTTTTTATCTTTGGAAATGACCTCTCTAGTTGTAACTTTATGCGGGAAATCGATTGTGCACATTTTCGAACCTTGAAAATGTTTCCCTGACTCCGATTCAGGATATTGTATTGAAGCAAAATAGTCAAAATACGAATTTGTTCCGTTTTCAATTTAATAAAATATACTGAATCGGGGGTAGGAAAGCATTTTCAAGGTTCAAAAATATGCGCAATAGATTTCCCGCATAAATATACCCCTAGAGAGGTCATTTCCAAAGGAAAAAAAGTAAAAATGTTTTTTGAAAAAATACACGTCTAGTGGGCTTGCTAATTTTTAGTAGTACCGAGAGTTTTCTTGTAGAAATCTTCCAAGAATACAACATTTTTTATTTATTCCTTATTTAGCCAATGAAATATATTTTTTTGAGGTAAACATTTAAAATCATACGTGGGCAAGAGGTGGGTTGACCCACCCCGCATATCACCGCAAGAGGGTAAAATGTAGAAAACATGTCGCAGTTGGGTGTGATGGATGAGGGAAAAATTGTAGGTCGGCGAAGCGCCGACCTGCGATACAAATTTTTTATGTATGAAATGCGATACGTTTTTTTTGGTCGCGCGTAAAAAACAAAAAAAAAAAACGTATCGCGCGTAAAAACAAAAAATGCTCCATTATTCATGATCTTTCCGAATACCGTAAAACTTCTAATAGAACCCTATGTAAACGTGAAAATTCTCTTACAAATCGAGTATAAATCGGAATTCTTCGAGCGAGCACTTTTTGGATATCCCTGGTAATAGAGAATACAGGGTGGTGCAAAAAAAGTGGCACAAATGGTCATTTTGGGGGCATTTTTTCAAAAAAATTTTTTTTCTAAGAACATCATTTTTAGAGGTGAAAATAGCTGAAAAACACGAATCCGGTGTCGAAAAAATTTTTTGACCCCTAAAATGGCAAAAAAGAGTGTTTTTTGA
>JAQGBS010000140.1:0-28062 GCA_034698545.1 Acrobeloides obliquus | reverse complement strand
TTGTTGTAAAACTATTTAAAAAGAATGTTTCTTGTTTTAAAATTGCATAAATAACTTTAAAAAGTGTTTTTAAACTATATTTTTTTAAACTAAGTTTCAATAACACTTGTCGCAACTTTTTGCAATGTTTGGTCAGCCGTGTATAAGGCTTTGGTTTTTATTAAAAATTTGTTGCTATTGATTACGTAATCATGGAGGGGAAGGTAGCCAAATGATTGCGGTTGATTACAGGGGGAGGGGGTGGTAAAAAAACCCGAAATTGATTACTTAATATCTGAATCCCCTTGCTCATTTATGACATTTTTACAAAAAAATAATCTACTTGTAAAGATCATTAAATTTCCCAGGTTCTTGTTGCTTCTTTAGTATATCGCCATCTTTGAAATATTCTTGTAATGTTCTATTATCTTTGTTAAAAATATTAGGCCATTTTATTCCAAAATTCCCACCATCAATACCGTAAATTATAGATCCTGCATCCAAAGATTGTGGATCATACAGCTTTGATATATAATAATTGGCAAATTCATTTTGCAATTTAAATTCATTGGGTGTAAGGTCAGTTGTTATATCTAATGCAAGGTCAATGTAAGCAAAGCATGTGCAATCTAAATATTAGAATCTCGTTTCTATTTCTAGAGCGGACATACCGAAAGAGCGAACTGGTCGAACCGATCGAACCAATCAAACCGAGCGAACTGACCGAACCAACCGAAACGAGTGAACCGGTCGAACCGATCAAACGAACTGAACCGACCGGTTCAATCAAACCAACCAAACGAGCGAACCGATCAAACCGAGCAAATCAACCGAACCGTGAAACGACCGAACCGAGTGAACTGACCGGACCAAACGAACCGAGCGAACTAACCGAACGAACTGAACCAACCGAAACGAGTAAACCGACCGAACGGACTGAATCGACTGGACCAACCGACTAATCGATCAATCGACTTTTCTGAGTTTAAAAAAATATTATGTTGTTCGTTTTACTTGAACAATTAGAATCTTTGAATGGGTTATATGGATTTGGTGTTGTTCCTTCCAACTGTGCTGTTCCTTGCGACTGTGTTGAGATTAAAATAATTGTTACAATGCCCAACAAAAATGCCAATACAAACAGTATTCCAACAATTTTTAAATAGTTTTTTCTACTAGATTTACCCTTGAAAAAAGTTTAAAAAAATTAATAATTAAAAAAATACCTTCAATAAATCTAAAACACTAAATTTTGATTTTCTAGTGTTATTATCCGTCCAGGATCCTGAAGGATTGGTACTAGGAGGTGATTTTTTGTTATTCCTCCAAGACATATTAGCTAGCAAAAAAATGAAACAAATATTTAAGTGTAGGTAAAATGATTTTGACTAGTTTCTCAAACCATTATTTTTGATTATATTATCATTTATGCTTGCTCCTTATTTATTTACCATGGAAACAAATTTGTCAATTTCGTGTACGCTCGTAGTGTAATTCAATTTGATCAATTTTTACATGTTGTATGACGTTTTGATTGGCACTCATTAAAAAGGGGTTGGCATCACTTGCCCACACACATTTCGCATCTAACATTTGCACAGCGTCATTTGCGCATACACACCTACGAACATCTGCGCACGGACATTTGCGAATGTACATTTGTGCATGTAACATTTGCGAATGGGCATTTGCGCATGTAAAGGGTGTTTCAGATGAAATCTACCTATTTTACTTTGACATACCTTTTTCTGGAAAAATATTCTGAATTTCCGACTTTTGAAAAATAATGAGCTAATTTGTCTATTTTATGCATATTTTTTTGTTTTTGAAAATCTTGACTTTGGGCATAAAGTTTTCGCCCAGCTGGGATTCGAACCTGCCCCTTTATGAGCATTAAGCGAGAGCCATACCTCTCAGCTATGAAAGTCGGTTTCACTGGGAAATTTAAACGAGTGACTAACCGACCTTCATAGCTGAGTGGTATGGCTCTCGCCTTATGCTCATAAAGGGGCAGGTTCGAATCCCAGCCGGGCAAAAACTTTTTGCCCAAAGTCAAGATTTTCAAAAACAAAAAAACATGCATAAAATAGTCAAATTAGCTCGCTAGGTTGGGTCTAAAATTTTCAAAAATTTGCCTTGATCCCCTCTTATGTTTTTTTTGAAAAATTTTTCAAAATTTTGAGGACCAAAAAAAGAACCAACCCGGCCGCTCCGATGCCGGATTGGTTAGGGGGGGGGGGGGAGACTCCCCCCTTTGTCCATGTGTGCCACACACTCCGATTCAGGATCAGGGAAGCGTTTTCAAGCTTCGAGAATGCGCGCAATCGATTCCCGGCATAAAATTAGCCCTAATAGGCTCATTTTTGAAAAAATTTTTCGGGTCGAAAAACATGAAAAAATAGCCCAAATTCCGGTTTTTTAATACACCCTGACTTACTATTTTTCCTGATTCAGGCTTTTTAAACCTCTCCAAAAGTACTATAGGAGTAGAAATAGTTTTTTCTATTTTTGGAAATAATGGAGCTCGGATTAACCGCGCCGAGAACGTGGAAATATAGGAAATTTTTAAATTAGGCAAAAGTTTTCGGACCCGACCGGGACTTAAACCCGGTCTTCTTCCGGCTACCGTTCAGGTGCAATACTATTGTGCTACCGAAACCTACAACACGGATGGCACACAGGTGTTAATCACAGTGTGAGTAGTGAAAAATACACCGTTAAGTATTCACTAATTAACGGTCATTAGTTGTAGGTCTCGTAGCACAATGGTATTGCACTTGGACGGTAGCTAGGAGGTTCGGGTTCGAGTCCTGGTCGGGTCCGAAGACTTTTGGCTAATTTAAAAATTTCTATGATCTTATGAGAATATGTTTCTTTTGATTGCCATATGATGGTGAACCTAAATAATCTGCCACCATTAGTTCAAAACGATTATCTTCATAGCAGAAATTCTTTCATAAAAGTGATGTTCTACAAAGTTCGTTGTGATCTTAGGAGCAACTTTATATAGTTTTATTAAGCGGTTTTATTAAACTCCTCAGGTAACAAAGAAAAAATGTATTACTTTCTAAACGACAATTTTTCTCTATTTTAGTTTTGCTTTTTGATGAATTCTGATGTATGCTCTTTGGTCTGGTGGTGAAAGTTTCCGATATGGTAATATCTTTGAAATTGCGGTTGTCGTAAATTTTGCATTTGAAAAGTTTCCTTGATGTCCGGAAGATTGATATAAGTTTGGTTATTTGAGAAATTGCACGATAACAGTTTTCTTACATCATAAAGAAGTTGTTCGCTATCGTTTTTGTATTGAAGCACATGCAAACCAGCATCCAACCATTGTTGTAAATTAGTTTTGTTCCATTTTTCAGCTGTCTAAACAAACATTATTACAGAGATGTCCATGTTTTTGTTTTTGGTCTCTGTATAGTGTATTCCTCGCAAATATAAATGAAATCCATTATTATTGATGCAGTGTCAAGAGTGACCCTACATCTCGCCCAAAATCAGCTCGGCCAAACGACAACTAGCCCAAACCACAACTCGGCCAAACGACATCTCGCCCAAACTACAACTCGGCCAAAATACTTCTCGCTTATACCAATCGACTCTACTCGATGAGAGGAGTATTTTGGCCAAGTTGTGTTTTGACCGAGTTGTATTTTGGCTGAGTTGTATTTTGGCCAAGTTGTAGCTTGGACGAGTTGTATTTTGGCCGAGCTGATTTTGGCTTATGTAGTAGGGTCGCCGTGGCAAACATCTCATTTTACACTCAAATGCTCGCGGGTTCGGCATTATAACTTTTGTCACGAGCTTTGTTACACTAACTTTTGTCACGGAAATACGACTATTTCCGATCACCGATGAAATTGTAATTCTATCGTCGATGCTCTTGTAACAGCTATTTTTCGTGACAAAAGTTACAGTGCCGCGGATTCGATTCTCTATAGGCAAAGATTTTTATGACTGATTAAAAAACGTTAAAGGGAACGTAACATTTATAGCCTATTATCGAAAAAATTTTCGATTTTTTTCTACAAATCGACTTTTTATGTTAATTTCTAGGCGAAAAATCGATTGAGCGCATTTTCGAAGAATTAAAAATAAGTTTGACCCTGAAAATCAGAGTAGGACTGCGTTTCAACGCGAAAATTTTTTCTGAACTGATGGAGATGTAACATTTATGTGTATTCTTGAAGAAAGCGAAAAAATTTGTCTAAAAAGGACTTTTCTAGGCCTAATTTTATGCGAGGAATCAATTGAGCGCATTATCAAAGTGTGAAAACGCTTTCTTGCCCCTGATTCAGGGAAAAAAGTTAGTTTTTTTAACCAAAAACTGCCATTTTCCATGTCTAGACATTGGTTTCATGTGTCAAAAATAAGACAATCGATTTTTCGCCTAGAAATTACCCTAAAAAGTCGATTTTTAGAAGAAAATCGGAAAATTTTTTTCGATTTTTCGAGAATAAGCTATAAATGTTACGCTCCCTTTAAGTGTTCAATCCCGTCACTATGGGTGGTGATCTTTTTTCTCTTGTAAGAAAATTTCCTAGTAAATCAAATTATTAAACTTTACATCTTCTTTCATTAGAATTACAATAAATTTATTTCTCCCTGTTGGACCATGGAAATAATGTTTGATTAAATTTATCTCCTTTGTGCCATTGTATGTTTTATCTTGGAGAAAAGTGAGATCGAATATGTTATTTGGCGGTGCTGTTATTGAAGGAGAACCCATAAAAACAATATTATTTTGAGGCAAGTTACCATCGTAACAATCAAAAAATTCATTACCAGGGCAACAATTAACATTATTTAAAAATATGCCAAGTAGAATGCTAAAAAAATAAAATTTTAAAAATGGAAATTATTGTTCAACTTTTTTAGTTAACATAATAAAGGGGCTCTAGGAACTACCACAACGGTGTTCAAAACAACATGCGGAATTTCTACAACAAAATTTCCACAACGAAAACAAGCGGAAATTCCGCAAAGATTTTTACGGGAAAATCGACCGTTGTGTAAGTTCCACTTTTTTGTTGTGGAAGTTCCGTTGCGAAAGTTCTTAGAGCCAATAAAGATAGTTCATGCAATTTTTAGTTTTCTCTTGTCGTATAGTTGAATTGTTTTTATAAGACATAAGTAAGGAAAAGGACCTGTTTATGATTTTTCTCGGAAGGTCTGTGACTCAGACATTTCGAAGAAGAAATTGGAATTTGCTTCAAAAAGTGCCGGAACGTAAACTCGTCGTTCCATTTTTGGAGTCGAACGTTAGAGATGAGAAAAATCCATTTCCTTTAAATAATAAACAGACCCACAAAAACAGCCAAAAAAGTTTTGAAGCCACAAAAACGGCAAAAAACAAGAAATAGCCGAAAAGAGGCGTGAACCGCAACACCTCAAAAATGGAAAAGATCCCACAGGCTGAGATAGCTAAACAGAAGCTCGAGACAAGCGTACCGCAACCTACGTTGAGATTGCGATAAGGTTGCTATAAAGGTTTGGAATAAGTCAGTTTTGGGGAGTGAGAAGGAGCGGAACCATGACCTGTAATCCAATGAAGCCGCCGTGCTCCGAATGCTCATATTTACCTATACCTTATTGTATTGCAATACTTTGTTTAATAAACGACAAGGGCCTCAAATTACTCTCTGACTTTAAGTTATTATATCCTTATTGATTTTCAGTCAATCCGAATATTTTTCATACGCAGACAAAGGACTCCCTCCACCCCACCTACCCCTTCATCAGATAATTAAAGGTACTTTCTCCTCGACCGACCGATGAAGAGGATCCTCATTAGTATTTCAACAAAATTTTCTTTGGCGATTTTTTTATAGTTATCGGTATCTTATCGGTGTAGACAGCCTCCTCATCTAAATCTCTCTCCCTTGCTCATTTATGACATTTTTACAAAAATAATCTAACTTGGAAAGATCATTAAATTTCCCAGGTTCTTGTTGTTTTTTTAGTATATCGCCATCTTTGAAATATTTGTGTAATGTTCTATTATCTCTGCTAATAGGCCATTTTATTCCAAAATTTCCACCATCAACACCGTAATTTATATTGACCTGTGAATCGTTAGCCAAAAATTGTGGATCATACAGCTTTGATATATAATAATCGACAAATTCATTTTGCAGTTTAAATTCATTGGGTGTAAGGTCAGTTGTTATATCTAATGCAAGGTCAATGTAAGCAAAGCATGTGCAATCTAAATATTAAAAGTCCGTTTCTATTTCTAGAGCGAACCGACTGAAACGAGAATGCCGACCGAAAGGACTGAACCCACAGGATCAGTGTTATCCCCTGTACACATGTGTTTGCGTACACATTGTGTACACAAAACACGTGTACACAAACACATGTGTACACATGAGTACTCGTGAGTTGAACACATTGACTCAAAATTTTCTTTTGTCATGAATAACAAATCTATAAAGGAAATAAATTCAAATTCGATTCTTACGACGATTTCACTCGTGTGTACACAACAAATGTGTTCACGGGACAACACTGCACAGGACCAACTGAAATGAACAAACTGGCTAGACCAATCGAACCGAGCAAACTGACCGAACGGACTGAACCCACCGGACCAACAGAAATGAACGAATCAACCGAACCGAACGAATCGACCGAACGGACTGGACCAACCGAACAGACCGAACCGAGCGAACAGACGGAACCGACCGACCAACTTTTCTGAGTTTTAAAAAAATATTATGTTGTTCGTTTTACTTGAACAATTAGGATCTGTTAATGGGTTATATGGCTCTTGTGACTGTGTTGTTTCTTGCGACTCTGTTGTTCCTTGCGACTGTGTTAAAATTAAAATAATGGTTGCAATGCCCAATAACAATGCCAATACAAACAGTATTCCAAAAATTTTTAAATAATTTTTTCTGCTAGATTTACCCTTGAAAAAAATCATAAAAATTAACAATTTAAAAAAATACCTTCAATAAAGCTAAAACACTAAATTTTGCTTTTTTAATGTTATAATCCGTCCAGAATCCTGAAAAGTTGGTACTAGGAGGCTCTTTTTTGTTATCCCTACTAGACATTTTAGCTAGCAAAAAATTCTATGTAACAAATATTTAAGTGTACGTAAATTTCATGTACGTTCGTAAATTAAACGTAACTCAATTGTTAAAAGTTGTATGAAGTTTGATTGGTAACACTCATTAAAAAGGATTTTCACAAATTTATCTTCACAATAAAAAATTTTCGCATCTCATATCAATTAAAACTGTGAGCAGGAATTAGTTAATTGTCAAGTGTTTGTGAATTTTTTCAGTTTTGGAAAACTAAAAATTAAAAATACCAATCAATACCTATACACCAACCTAATATTGAAAATTTTTCCAAAAATTCCAATGGTCTCCAATTATGATTTTTCATCAAAAAAGACCCAAAAAATTGAATTTTTGACTCTGATTTTTGTAGGTAAGTAAAATGCTCTTTCGGCCATGCTCTTTGAGAATGCGAATGAATTTTTGAAAAATTGAACTGTTAAGGGTGTTTTTTCCTAAAACAAAATATTGTAACGCAAAAATAAAATATTAGGAACAATTATTTTTTGGCAAAAATGACCTCGTTTGATGCATATTTAGCATAGGTCAGTAAGGGGGAGGGGAGTCTCCCCTGACCCACCCGCTCATGAACCCATAATTGAGAGAGAGGACTACCTCATGGACCCCACCGAACATATGAGTTGATCCATAAAAATTGAGTGTCAGAAGACTATCTCAAGCTAAAAAAAAGTTTTTTTATTAAAATCTTAGCCGAATTTAATGAGGTGGTGGGGGATCATCCCATCGGGGTCCCCTCTCCCCCGCCCTCTCCTACCTTGCCGACCTATGACATCTAACTTACCTAATCTTTAAAAAAATGCATAAAAAAATCTTTTTGGGTAGCTAGCTAAGATATCGATAAAAGTTCGATGTAAAGTACTTATTGGACCACCCTGTATTAAATGGAAATGGTGAAAACCATCATGATAGTGGTTCTTTAAGAAGCTTTTGTAGACTCATACAATTAAATTATTTATTTGTAATGATTTATAAATAAATTCTAGTAAAAGCACCCGGTATATGTTCAATATTTACATTATTTTCATCTTCATGACAATTTTGAGATTCACCCACTATCCTACCATTTTCCATGTAAAAAACATGATCGAATGGAATTTTTTCTATTACATTTAAATTTTTAGTAGAAAATATGCATGTTCTGTTATAAGCCGCATGATTTAATGCTTCGTAGAATTTCTAAATAGGACATCATAAGTTTGAATAAACGACCTTTACAACATACTTTTTCCTCAATTGTTGTTGAAGAAGATGTTTCATTATCCAAAGATTCGATTAATAAAATTTTTGGATTTTTAAATATGGCTCTTGCCAAGGCTATTCGTTGACGATATTCTTTAGACAAATTTTTCCCACAATTCACAATTTTCGTGTTATAGCCCTAGAGATTAAAATATATTGGGGTTGTTCAATAAGTATTTGCGGTTCAAAAAATGCTCTAATTTCATCATTTTTCATCCGTTTTCGATAAAAAATTTTCAGCCGAATGGAAAAAACCTCGAGGAATCTGAAAAAGAATGCTCGTTGCTTGAAAATCAGGACTCGTATCAAAACTTTTTTTAAATTGAACCAATTTTACGATTTTACCGTTTTTGCCAAATTCCAACTCATCTCACCGAGCACTTTCATTTGAGTACCATAACATAGGATTCCAAACTAAAAACGAGTTTTCGTGTCAATACATAGACTCTTTCTCTCTGATTGAAGATAGTAAACATATTCGAAAACACGTTATTTTTGGTATACTCGATACGGTGAATCGATTAGCGAAGGAATCAACCAAAAATTTCCATGGGAAACAAAATTGGTTCATTTTAAAAAAAGTTTTAGTTTCGACACGAACCCCTGATTTCAGGCAACGATAATCTCTTCTTCAGATTCCTCGATGCCTTTTCTATACAATTGAAAAAATTTCATTGAAAACGGATGAAAATGATGAAGAGCATTTGGAGCAAGTTCCCGCTGGTTGCCGCCACTTAACTTTGACTAAACTCGGCAAAAAATTTTTATTTTCTTCTGAAGATTATCTTTTTTTCTGAAGTCGGTCTGGTCTTCCCATGACCTTCTCAAACTCGGCAAACCTTTTACATGTTGAGGCCTTGTACCGGTCTTTGAAGGTCACTATTGGAAACTAGTATCAATTTTTTTCTTACCTCTGGCAATAGGGCTATTGCAGTGTCTATGTTAGCTTCTTTTGCAGCACTAATAATTTCGTCTAGGTCTTGTTTGTTGTTTTGTTTCTTTATGCCATACGCAATATTATCAGCTATTGTACCTGACAAAATCGTTGGTTCTACTAGGCCAATTTTGGAACGTAGATGATTTTTATGCAAGTTTTGGAGTTCGTGATTGTCTATGAACTGAAAAAAGGATTATCTTCTAGTAATCTTGAAAAAAATTATTAAAGGAGAGTAAACTTTGCAGTAATCTCTGGAAAAAAATTTTTTTGAATTTGTTCAAAAATGATTTTTCTAGGAGTAATTTTATGCGAGAAATCGATTGCGCGATTCTCGAACTTGAAAACGCTTCTCTGACCCTGAATCAGGGAATCAGAGTGTAGATTGAAGCGAAAATCGAAAATTTTTAGATTTTCTGCCTGAAAATAACTTTCTGGGGCTAAATTTATGTGGGGAATCGATTGAACACATTCCCGAACCTTGGGAACACTTCCCTGATCCTGATTCAGTGAAACGGAGTATGTGTATTGAAGCGATGACCAATTTTTGCTATAATATATCAATTTTTCTTTGATTCAGGATCAGGGAAGCGTTTTCAAGCTTCGGGAATGCGTGCAATCGATTCTCGCATAAATTTACCCCCAAAAAATCATTTTCAGGAAGAAAATCTAAAATTTTTCATTTTCGCTTCAAAACACACACTCCAATTCCCTGTTTCAGGATCAGGGAAGCTTTTTCAAGCTTTGAGAATTCGCGCAATCGATTCTCCGCATAAATAGCCCAAATAGGCTCATTTTTGAAAAAAAATTTCGGGTCAAAAAACATGAAAAACTCGCCCAAATTCCGATTTGTTTATACACCCTGTACTTACTATTGTTCCTGAATCTGGCTTTTTAAACCTCTCCAAAAGTGCTATAGGAGTAGAAATAGACGACATTTCTGGGTTTACAATAACTATTTTAGAATTCGGTTTAACATGCAAATTTAGCTCTTGAACGTCGCCAGCACTAACATCCTCGATTCTTATATCTCCTGTTGTAATCTAAAAAATCGTTAAAATCAAAATCTTTTTATATTCTCTTCCTTACATGAATATCGTGCTCATTTAACGAAGATTTTGGTGCTTCCTGTTTCAAAAATGTCATAATTTTTGTAGAAACTCTTCTAGCAATTTCTACCTCTTTTATAAAAGGTGCGAGTAAAGGACAATTGGCAGCGCTTGGTAGTAGAGTTTGTGTGATTCTAAAATTTATCTTGGAGCTATTGTGTATCGGTCAACTCAGGGTCAAAAATCGAAAAAAAATTTTTCTAAAATTGTTTAAAAATGACATATTTAGGGATAATTTTATGCGAAAAATCGATTGCGCACATTCCCGAAGCGTGAAAACCTTTTTTGACTCTTAAAAATTGACAAATACGTATTTTTACCCATATTTTCACATTTATTGACTTTAAACTTATTTTTTTTTGAATTTTTTGCTGATTTTTAAGGGTCAAACAAAGGTATTCACACGTCGGGAATGCGCGCAATCAATTTTTTGCATAAAATTACTCCTAAATATGACGTTTTAAAAAACTTTTAGAAAAAATTTTTTCGATTTTTGACCCCTCCTGACCCAAATAGCTCCCTTATCTCTTTACGGAATAAAAAAATCTTGTTTACTTTTGTACCAGAAGTGGTTCTACGGTTAATCCAATCTTTATAGTACAAAATCCAATGAGGTAGCATACGGAAACAGTAATTTGTTGAAGTCCATTTGTCGAAGCAAAATTTATAGCCTAAAGATGGGGGTCTCGCTTTTTGAAGCAAATTTACTTGGAATTTTATTGACTTTAGGTCATGTTGCATTTGTTGTTTATAGGCGTCTTGATAAATTTTCAAGATTTCTTGTTGGCCATTGAGTTCTTTTATGGTTTTTAGGTTTTTAGAGACATCAGCAAGTATCTAAAAAGCGCATTTTATTATCTAGCTTTTTTTATACTCCCGTCGCGACACGTCACAGAGCAATTACGTTTATATTGCAAACAATTTTTCCAATGTCGTTTATAATTGCTTCGCGCGACAGCCTGCGACGTTGCAAGTGCTGACCATACGACGTCGTGAACGTCGAGCGACACGACACAAGACCGAGTGGTAAAAAATTTGCTCCAAGCGGGATTCGAACCGCGATCTTGTGACAACTAAGCCGCTGCTTTGTCGCTGCACCACCGAGACTTGTTGATAGAGTCTTTTCAAACCATGTACTATCGCGCGACAGACTATAAACGCCAAATCGCGACGCGTCGCGTGACACAAAAATGCACTGTCGTGTCGCGATGGAAGTATAAATGGTGCCTTGCAGATACAGTCAACTTTCGATAACCCGACACCCCAATGAAGTAGCCGGGTTGTCGGATTCGAAATTAATACTTGTTCATAAAAAAATTCGGTTTTAGGTGCCACAGTAACGTAGCCAGATAGATCGATGGAGGGGACCCCTTGAGAAAAATCGAGTCGGTTGGTCAGTCTTCAGAAAAATTAATAAAAGTCTCATTTTGATTGATAAATTTTTCCTACATTGAGAGAGTCGATTGCCCTTATCACTTTTTGCTGTTATTGGGGAGCTGGGTTATCGAGGAGTCGAATTATCGGGTGGGGGACTGACATTTTGTACACCTGACTTTTGCACTTTCACATTTGCGCCTCGACATTTGCATCCCCGATATTTGCGCTTTATAATTGTGCAACGACATTTTTGGCACAAATGTTGAAGCGTAAAAATCGAGTGCTCAAAAGTCGGATGCGCAAATGTTGTTGTGCATATGTGAGGACGCAAAAGTCCCCCACTCAAATTAGCGAGAGTTAATTGTAGACCAAAACTTTAATAGCGTAAAAAACAGAGGTACAGGAAGGAAGGTTAGATCAGGTAAAGCCAGAAAAGTCTTTTTATTAGCGTTGCTATAGAAACAACAAATCTATAGTTTTATACCTTTTCTGTTACATTTCTTTCAGCCGCGATCTGTTGATATTTTTGCATTTTTCTAGTCGCTATGAATTGCAATAAAGGCTGTATGAAAAAGCAGAATGATGCTAGGAACCCAAAAACAACATCTTTTTGCACTGACGTTGCATAAGAAATAGCTAGCTGACATAGTCCTGCGAAACAATGAGCCATACGAATATCTACTCCCTAAAATGCAATTTTGTTATTAGCTAATTTTACAAAAAAATAAAAAGAAATTACAGCTGAAAATGCCGAAGCTTCTTTATCTATCAAGTTTTTAGCATTATGGCTAATATTTTTTGCATGGTAAAGGTCTTCTTCGTTTAACAAATCTCCGAAAATTGTTAACCGCAATTTCGACTTTAAATTTTCACCGATTTTTCCAAAGACATTAATCTAAATTTTTTTAATTTGACGAAATTTTGGTGATTTTTACATAGAGAAATAAAGCAATCGCCGCAGTTCCACCAGCGATTAGATAATATTTGGTTATAATTATGGCATATGGGATGTAATCTTTAGTTGTATCTAAAAAAATTGGGAAAATAACCATAGAATAATAAGGTATTTTTGAGATTTTTAACACTTGAACCACCGAATCCGATTTTTGCCTCTTTCAAGGTAATTTTGTGTGAAAAACACGACGAGTAAAAAAAATTTTTTTAAAAAGTGTTCTACGGTTGTCAAATATGCAAATTTTATATATTTGAGTGTTTGGATCAAAATCCGCGTAGAAAATTTTTTGTGGCCTGGGGCCTGTTGTTTAGTTCCCGAACCAGAAATCGGATCCCGAAACCAAAAGTTAGAACCGGAGATCGGAAGCAAAAACTTCCGACTTCCGGTTCCGATTTGGAAAATTTGTACTAAATTGGAACCGGAAGTTGGAAGTTTTTACTTCCGATCTCCGGTTCCAATTCCGGTTTCGGGATCCGACTTCTGGTTCCGGAACTAAGCAACAGGCTCCTGGTTGACCACTCGTTTGAAAGCTGGGGGTCTCGACTAATTCGTTGCGACGATTTCGCGACCAGCACTAATTGCATCTATTGTGTCTAGACGCTTCTACTTTGTTAGGGCCAACGAATTTTCGAATGTGGTCTACAGCAAATTTATAGTTCAACAAAAAATGAATAAAAATGTCAAAGACCACAATGGAAAATTCGTTGATCATGCAAAGTTATTCTCATTTTTTTAAATGTCTTGACGCGTAGCGAGATGTCTCAACGCGTCGTGTCGCGACGTGACATGTCTCGACGCGTCATGACGTGTCGCGTCGTAACGTGTCATGACGTGACATGTCTCAACGCGTTGTGACGTGTAGCATCGTGACATGTCGCGTCGTAACGTGTTGTTACGTGAAATGTTTCGACATGTCGCAGATGTCTCAACGCGTTGTGATGTGTCGCATCGTGACATGTCTCGACGCTTCATGGCGTGTTGCGTCGTGAATTGTCTTGACGCGTCGCGAGATGTCTCAACGCGTTGTGACGTGTCGCATCGTGACATGTCTCGACGCTTCATGACGTGTCGCGTCGTAACGTGTCGTGACATGTCTCGACGTGTCGCGACGAGCACTAATTGCAATTAGTGTGGAATTAGTAATTCCAAAATTTCTCAACGAATTAGTGGAGGCTCTGAGAATTTGCGCTACACGATGCTTTATTAACTGTAGACTTTTTTTTTTGATAGCAAAGTTATAATCCAAATACTTAAATATACCAAAATTTGCATATTTGGCATCTGCTGAGCACTTTTTTCGAAAAAATTTTTACGCATCGTGTTTTTCACACCAAATTACCTTGAAAGAGGCAAAAATCAGATTCGGCTGTTTGAGTGTTAATGGTAGAAAAAAATTTCCTCTCTTACTTCTTGGGTTTTCATAAATCGCATAATACTCTCCATTACATTTAGCGTACATCGGTACACCTAGTCCATGTATAAAGCATAAAACTAGTCCAAGAACCAAAATTTTCCAATTGAAATGAGTCAGTTTTAACACTGAGAAATAACTAGAATGGTGATGATGTTTATGTGCTTGATTTTCTGACTAAAAATATCATATTTTCCATTTTTTTAACTTTTAATTACTTCATTTTTTACACTATGAGCTATATTATATAGATTGTTCTTAAGCATTTCAAATTTTTCTTTGGCATTAATGTCATTTTTTGCCTCGATCTTTGGGTTACCGAATGGATCTTCTAAGAATGAAGTATTTAGATATGCCTAAAATTTCAATGAATTTATTTCTCAACTTTTTAAAAACAAACCGGATATATTCTAGAAGAGTTTAAAGTTCTTCGAATGTTCCTATAGGCTCCAATTGCACTCAAAATAGAGAGAAAACTGTTTTTTATAGTAGCACTATGATAAGCAGATATAATAATAGCTGTAATCGGAACAAGAATGTCTCCGGGCCTTGTGATTATTTGGAGGTTATATAAATAAGCGCCATACCTACAAAAAAATAATTGGAGCTCGTCTACATGGGGGGCCACCCACGTGATTTTTTTTCAAAAAATTTTTTTCCGATTTTCTTCTAAAAACCGACTTTTTAAGGTAATTTCTAGGCGAAAAATCAATTGCGCGCATTCTCGAAGCGTGAAAATGCTTCCTTGACCCTGATTCAGGGAAATGAGTGTTTTTTATTAAAGCAAAAATATGAAAATTTTGAATTTTTCTTCTAAAATCATCGTTCTAAGGGTTATTTTATGCGAGAAATTGATTCAGCGTATCCCCAAAGCGTCAAAATGCATCCATCGTCCTTGAAAAATTGTGTTTTTACCGCAACGCTTCGGTGATGAGCTGAATCAATTTCTCGCATAAAATAACCCTTAGAACGATGATTTTAGAGGAAAAATCCAAAATTTTCATATTTTCGCTTCAATAAAAAACACTCATTACCCTGAATTAGGACCAAGGAAGCATTTTCACGCTTCGGGAATGCGCGCAATCGATTTTTCGCCTAGAAATTACCCTAAAAAGTTGGTTTTAGAAAAAAATCGAAAAAAATTTTTTGAAAAAATCATGTGCGTGGCCCCCCTCCCATGTAAACGAGCTCCGAAAATTTGACTAAACCTACCATGTTCCCAAAAAGAAATAAATGAAAATCGACACATATACAATGCCTAATGAGATGCTACTAATAAAATTTCTGATATAAAAAGTTCTTTTTGCTCTGTTTAAATGATCCTTATAATTTGAAGTCTAAATATGAAAATACGTAAATCTTTTATACCAAGTTAAAACTAACTTCAAATTCCTCAGCATTAAAAGCTTGAACAATATGAATACCATCGATTCTCTCTTCAACAAAATTTTTGGCTCTTTTTGAAGCGAGATTTTCACGGCCCATGAATATACTTATGGGCTAAAAAAATTCATACATGGTTGAGAATTTTGGATATTTCTTACACAAGTAGATAACTCTGTCCAAACAATAACAAACACTACTAATCCAGTTAACGGTAGGGATAGTCTCCAAGAATGCCAATATGAAACTCCAAGACACGTTCCCACTCGAAAGATTCTTCGAATAAAGTTCCCTACATTATCTCCGAATCCATTTTCTATAGTAGAAATGTTTCTAAAAAGTCAGTTTTATATATCTAACTCTAAAAAAAGTTCTTCTAGTGAGGTTCACGCTTGTCTGTCCTGTGTTTTGACATGTGTCCTGATGGTCATATTTTTTCATGCCCTGTCCATGTCCCGGTGTCAAAAACTCCTTCGGGTTTTTGAAAAAAATTATTATTAATCTTTTCTCCCAATTTTCCCAGCTCGGCAAGCTGCGCCATAAAAAGTTCTCTCCCTTGTGCTATTTCCCTCTAAAACTAAAAACTAGCCCCATGATCCGCCCCGGTTCCATACTGACCCCACGGCTTGGGGTCATCCAGATATTACATAATCAAGTAGAGGGGGGAGGGGGTGGTAGCCAAATGATTACGGTTGATTATCGGGGGGGGGGGGGGTCAGATCAATGATTATTTAATCACAATGTATTAAATTTTTTTTTTATTTTTAAATTTTTTAAAAATTTTTCAATCTTTTCGAATTTTTTCCAAATTTTCAATTTTTTTGAACTTTTTCAATTTTTTCCAATTTCAATTTAAAATCAAATAACATTTGTCATATATATTATATTTTTGTTATAAAAATTGTTTATAAGGCTTTGATTTTTATTTTAAAAATTTTACCATTGATTACGTAATCATGGGGGGGGGAGGTCAAAAAACAGAAAAATTTTGATTACGTAATATCTGGATGACCCCAAGGCTTCTCCCTTTTGTTTCTATCTTCACTTCTTAAAACTTTTCTCTTTCCGACTTGACGACACTGCTTGTAGTTTTTGCAAACCACTGCTTTCTTTGCTTTTTATTGTCGATATTTTATCGAGATCAAAGTGCGATTTTAAAACGACTAATTTGTCTTCGAATAAGCCTACTGGCCTATTCCAAGGCAACTATTTCTCATCTCACTGGAAAATTTCTCATCTGACCGGAAATTTCGAACTCGGTATTCTCGGAACTACAAGTTTTCTGTTCTTCAAGAAAAATTTAGATTGTTTCTAAATTTTTTTTATTTTCTCGCCTTTTTAGGTTACCTCTAGATTTTCTCTATATTTTCTAGATTCGTATTCGATTCTAAAAGACAATTAAAAAAACATACTGTTTTATTTCCGCTTCATCCGTAGCTTCATAGTAAAGCAAATTTTTAAAATATTCTACCCGAATATTCACCAACAATCGATAAATAACACTTTTAAATAAGTAACACTAAAAAATAGACTTCTAAAAAATCTTGAATAATAAATACTTGAATAAAGCCAATAATTGATAGAAAAATTCCAATACAGAGCATAATGCCCATCCAAAATAATGCCCATTGAAATTCTCCAGAAAATTGGTTAACAAAAATAAAATAGTTGCACAGAACACCAACAACGACAGTAAAACCGGCTAAACCACAACCACTAAATATGGATAAAATAATGGCGATAATATAGAGTAATTTATCTTTACAAGAGATGAAAGTTTTCTAAAAACATTTTTTAATTTTGATCTTAAGCTCTCTGGGCCATAAACATTTGGTCAACTTTTTGTTTTTGTTAACACTCCTAAGGCGGACTATAAGCCGGATAGTTTCTAGGGTAAATTATGCGCTGAACACGTTACCACTAAAATAAAATTCAAAAAAGTTGAGGAACAATGTAAATTGCGAATTTTTGAAAATAGTGGCATTTTTTCTTGTTAAAATCATAACTTCATGCAGGGATTGAATTAAGAACTCGTTGACCACTCATGAGAAAGCTGGTGATCTGCCCTACAACTTTTATATTGACACCTATATAAAGTTTTCGTTTCAATAAAAAATTATACTTCAATCTTTGAGGCATACTCTGATTTTTTTCTTAATTCTGACAAAGATCGGTACTTTTGATCTTGTTACAAAGGTTTTCAGCCAAATTGATCATCCCAAAAAATGTAGCCCAGGGTCCGAGAAAAATTTTTATACATGGGGTTTGATATTTTTGTACACAACTTTGACTTAAGGCCAAAAATATGCTTGAATAATGGTCATTTTTGCAAATTTTTAGTGTTTTAGGTTTTCAGCCAAAGTGATCGCCCCAAAAAATGTAGCCCAGAGTTTTCCATGGAAAATTGCTCAACCACAACAACCACTAAAACAACTCATGGAAGGAGAAGTGTATTCTAATGAAGAAGACGTCCAAGTTCTCCCTAGGGGAACACCAGCACCTTCAATACCAGTTCAAGATCGATGCATGTTATATCCAGCTGTTCGACAAATCTAATATCAGCTTGCCTAAATGCCTTCACAGGCTTTTAGGAAACGCCGTACAGGATATGTTAACACCAATTACCAGGTAAAAAGTCATTCCCAAAATTCCTATAAGGGAAATCACAAAGAAAACTCAGTTTATGGCTCCCAGAAAACATGATGAGAAAAACATGAGTTTTTAGAACGTTTGATTTTTAAGGCTTTTCTTATTGGACTCACTTATCACTTTATAGTATCAAAAAATTACTTGCTTAACATCGAATATTTCTGAATTCGAATTAGTAGATGCTGTACTAGTGGTAGAATTTATGGAGATTTTTGTATCTATTTTAACTTGAGAAGAGTATGAAAGTTTATAATTCATTCTAAAGTATAAGAAATTTTGGCACTACTAGAATGGTCGGGTATGGAATGACCTACAGGATGCCTCACGTAACGTTACACTAACTTTGATCGAACATATCTTGAAAAGAAAATCGGTTGCGCATAGCGCCTTAGCATGAAAATGCATCCTTTAACCTGTTTTTGCCAAAAGTATAAAAATCAGTCACCAAGGGGGGGGGGAGTGCACGCTTCTCGAGAAATTTTTCTCTAAAGTGGCTGATTATTGTTACTTGGGGGTTTTCGGGCACGAGAAATCGATTGGCGCAAGTCCCAAGTTCTGAAAAAAATTTTTGATCCCCTATCGGGGTACCCCTTGCTAAAAAACCAATTTTGTCAACTTTTTATTTTGGATCCAAATTGGCTGATTTTTGGTACTTAGGGGTTTTCAAACATGAGGTACCCCAATAGGGGGTCATGAAAATTTTTTTGGAACTTGCGCCAATCGATTTCTCGTGTCCGAAGACCTCCAAGTACCAAAAATCAGCCAATTTAGAGGAAAAAAATTTTTTTGAGAAGCTTGCACCCCCCCCCTTTCCCCCCTGGTGACTGATTTTTAGTGTAACGTTATGTGAGACACACTATAGGCCATTCTTTACCCTTACCGTTACGGACGATCCTTACCGGTCATTCTACATTTTTTCACAAAAAGTGATGTTTTATAAAGTTGTTTGTCGTGATCTCAATAGCAACTTTGTAGAAGATCACTTTTCATGAAAATATTTCTATGATAGAGAAACTGACTACAGAACGGTAAAGGGTGATAGGTAAGGGATGACCTGTAAGGAATATCTGCATAAGGCGGGATTTATAGTTCTGTCGTGTTGCGACACGACAATGCATTTTGTGTCGTACGACACAAAATGCACTGTCGCGACGTAAGTATAAATGACGCCTAAGGAAAGACCAGTAAGGAATGTCCGCATAAGAAAAGACTGGTAAGGATCGACCGTAGGGTAAGAGATGATCTAGTGCCGAAATTTTTAAATTAAAATTTTAATCAAGAAATCTTTAAATCTTACTTTGAAGGAAAAAGATTTTCTAAAATTTTATAGATCTTTTCTAATAGCATAGTTCTAGAATGTCAGCCACAATCTAAATAAAAAATTATGCAAAACTCTATTAAAAAATCATCAAAAATGCCATGATCTTTTTTTATAGCACAATTTTGCACAAATTTTAATCATCGTTACTTATAGTTTAAAACTTCTATGATTTTATTTCAGGAAGGAATTGCTCATTGTTTGACATTGTTTACATATCAAAACAATCACTAGGTTTGTTTGCTTTATGAAGTCGGGTATCCCCTGAGAAAACTTGATTAAATAAACTTCCAAGTAGGGAAAATTTGATCTATAATTCTTGGACCCACAAATCTTTTGAAAAACTTGGAAAACATGGTATTGGACCAGGAAATAACTTTTTAGAACATTAAAAATCATCAGACTTTTTGAGCACCTTTTAATTCTTGTCTAAATAAACCTTCAAGTACAAAAAATCTACGATTTTGGGACCCAGACTATATATACTTTTGTAAACACTTGGCATACATACTAATGGATAAGGAAGTAAACTTTTAAGAATATAGGAAACTTGAAATTGAAAACAAATTGACGTTTTAGTTATTGACCATTTTTTGTCAATAGAAAATCTTATAAAAAAACAGTAACTCATTGTTTGACATATAGTTGAGCTATTCATAAAATAGTTACGTGAATTTGAACAATAAAAAGTCAAAATAACTTAAATAAAAGAAAATTTAGAATGTTGTGTTGGTTCATATATGATCTATCAATGAGCTGAACGAGTAATAGACGTTTAAAAAGTATTAAAGATAACGTCAAATTGAATTTTTTTGTAGCAGTCTCCAATGCCGTTTAATTTATAATACAAAAAGTTCTGTTTCAAAAATCATCAATATCACATAATTTTGTAAATTTATGCATATGAAATTGATCGCTCTATGACTTTTGACGGTTTTTGGAGATGGTTTTTGAATCCAATCTTAAGCATAGAGGCCATTCGAATGCGTATCAGAATACATAATGGTCCAAATACATAATGGGCTTAGGCTTAAGGACTGAGGCTTAAGGTCTTAGGCCTTAGGTCTAGACCTTAGGCTTAGGCCATGGGATTAGACCTTGGGCTTAGAACTTAGGTCTACGCTTAGGTTTAGACCTTAGGTCTTAGGCCTAGCCTTAGGCTTTAGGTCTAGATCTTAGGTTTAGACCCAAGCCTTAGGCTTAAGGTCTTAAGCCTTAGGTCTAGTTTTTAGGCTTAGGCCTAAGCCTATGCCTTAGACCTTAGGCTTCTTACCATTATGCATTATAATACACATGCAGGGGCAGACACTCTCAACCCACGGACCACTCAACTTGGACAACTCAACCCAGGACAACTCAACCCACGGAAAACTCAACCCAGAATAATTCAACCCATACAACTCAAACAAAAAATCTATAGACTTTTCTGAGCCTTAGGCCTAGGCTTTAAGCTTAGACCTAAAACTTAGGACTTAGGCCTTAAGCTTAGGCCTAGAACTTATGCCCAAACAACTCAACACCCTTTGAGTTGAGTTGTTTGGGTTGAGTTGTTCGTAGGTTGAGTTGTTTCGATTGAGTTGTCAGGGTTGAGTGGCCCTGAAGCCACATGCAGGCCATTCATAAATTAAGTTTCCAAAAGAAATGAATCAGATTATGATACTAGTTTTTATAGAGATTGTATTAGTGAAAAAATCTAAAAATGAAAAAAATAAATTCCTTTACCTATTTGTAGAGTTGAATCCCAGCTTTCAGAAAAACTGCAAGAATTTCAAAAAATTCGATCGATAAATAAGAGATTTTCGTATAATATTTCGTGAAAAGTACACTAAAAATGTAAGATTTACTTTTAAAAATAAAAAATATTATTATTTAATTATCGGCAACTCTTGACAAAAAAATCGTTTACAAAATATTATCAGGAATAAATGGAGTTGTGCTAACGTTTTAAGGGCACTAGGACGGAACGTACCTTACAGAGTAAGTTAGGTCTTGAACGTAACTTACCGGTAAGTTATGTCCGGGACCTAACTTAATTTTTTGAAAATTTTCAAAGTGTAATAACTTTTTTGCCTTAAGGAATTTTGACATGGGGTCTTAGGCATTTTTGTAGGTCGCATCGAGATTTACAAAAATGTTTGTTTGGATTTTTATAAGAAAACCGTCGATTCTTAGGTTTTTCTAGGCGGGGAATCGATTGCGTGCACTCTTGAACCGCTTCAATACACCGATTTCTTCCCTGAAACAGGGTCAAGGAAGCGCTTTCACGGTTTGGGAGTGCGCGCAATCGATTCCCCGTCTAGAAAAACCTAAGAATCGACGGTTTTCTTATAAAAATCCGAAAATGTTTGATTTATGCTTCAATACACCCACCCCATTCCCTGAATCAGGGCCAAGGAAGCATTTTCACGCTTCGGGAATGCGCAGAATCGATTTCTTGCATAAAATTACCCCTAGAAACATGTTTTTTCAACAACAAAATTTTTCACCGAAAATAAGTGGTAAAAGTTATCCCCCTTTAAAAATCGAAGTTTCTCGAATTTTTTCGAAATTGTGCTAGAAATGTTCTCCATATTGAAATACATCGGCCAGATAGAAATTTTGGCCAAAAAAATTATCTAAAGTGTTAGAAACAGGTTAAAAAATTCAAAAAATCAATACAAATTCAGCTTGGAGCCCACTCGAACTGTTTAACACTAAGGTCAAACTTTTGAGATATGATCCTTAAAATTTTTAGCTAGGAGATCATGTGACTTTTCCCCATTTTTTTAATCAGCAAAGACTAAGCATGAACACAAAAAAATTTTAAAAATATATGAAAAAAGTACTTCTTCAAAAAATTTAAGTAGGTACTCAAAAGAAGCATTGAGTTTGTTGACCAAGAAATTATCTGTTTTGATGTATATCTCTTCCCATAAGTACACAGATAATACATACATCCGAGTGAAGATTTTGTTGAAACTTTTTTGTTCCTTTCCAGCTTTACATATTTGATGACGTAGACGAACAGTCACAATTTTTAAAAATAAGTTGTGCTCGGAAATCCACTTTTTCAAATGGATTATGATTACAATTTTGAATGTTCCTTGTCTAGACCCAACACCGAAACTTTTACAATGTGCAAAAATATGCAGAATTTTTTTAGAAAACAAATTTTTGTATAATAAAAAATTTTTATAAACAATATAACAAGTTAACAAATTTAGAAATTATGTAATTCTAAAGCAGATTTAACTCCAATAACAGGTGTTTCTACGATTTCAGCATTCATTTGAAGTCCGAATTCGGTTTCAAGAGGTAACCAAATTTGGTTTAGTTGAAATACGGTTTTCATATGTTCAGTCGTAGGATATTCCCTTAAAAGCTACTTTACTCAATAGAGGTTTTATGTTGAGAAAGAAGAAACTTAATTCTGTTGCAAAAAGAAACTAATTCTGTTGCAAAAAAGAAACCAATTTTGTTGCACGAAGAACCCAATTCTGGTGAAAAAAGACTAAAACTCTGTCCAAAAAATGAGGGGCCATACCGTTGAAGGTCAAGGTAGTCCCAAAAGCAAAAAGGGTCAAGGTAGTCCAAAGATGTCAAGGTAGTTCCATATGAAAAGTGTCAAGGCAGTCCTATATTAAAAGTTCTTATATGAGACTACCTTGACACTTTATAATTGGAACTACCTTGACATCTTTAAACTATCTTGACTTTTTTTACTTTTGAAACTACCTCGGCACCCAAGGAACCATATCATCACAGATCGCTTTGGACAGTTAAAAGTAAGGGGCCAATTTTTCGAGCAAACTTTCAAAAAAATTTTAAAGGGGTGGATTTAAATAACCTGACCACCCCACTCCCCTCATCTAACTAGTGAAGGAAATATTTTCACGCCAAATTTTCGATATTTATATCACTAAATACCTAGTATAACATAGAATTTTTGAAAGTTTTAAAACATTTTGACGAGTACCCAACTGCCTGGAGGGGTACTCCTCCCCGATAGAAAATACAAATTTAAAAAAGTGCTGCAACTTGGCTAATTTTTTTGCACCGAGTATTTTTTTGGTATGAGGAACACGATTACGACGTTAATTTTTATTTTTGACTTAAGGAGTACCTCTATCTGGAGCCAGTTGCACAACCCCGGTACCACCCGGTAAAATTCGACCGAGAGGGGAGGGGGGTAGATCATTGGTCTCAGTTGCCCCTTCTAAAAAAAGGTCGCCAAACTGCGGGAGTGGGGGTGAGTCATAAAAACAAAAGTTTTGGACCGCGATCTGTGCAATTGTGATCTGGAGTATATCCCGATTAGAAAATTGCATTTGCTACAGGGGTGGGGTACCCTCCAGCTAAGATTACTCCTAAGTCACAAATAAAAATTAACATCGAAATCGTTTTCCTCATGCCAAAAAACCTTCCGAGTTCAAAAAATCAGGCAAATTGGAGCACTTTTTAAAATTCGGATTTTCTACCGGAGTGGGGCACCCCTTTAGGCAGTTGGTTACTCGTCAAAATTTTTTAAAATTTTCAAAAATCCTATGTTATACTGGGGTATAAGTGTCGAAAATTTGGCGTGAACATTTTTCCTTCACTAATTAGGTGGGGAAACGGATTAGTTAAGTCCACCCTGTAGTCATAAAGTCATATTTTCTGGTTATGAATCATTTAATAACCTAATAAATGTTTATTGATATTTATTTATAACCGCTATTTTCCATTCAATTTCAACCCTTAGCGACAACGACAACCATTTTAATAGATTGGTTTTAGGTTCTTTGTGTATTGAAACTCACAAGGTAACCTAAGTGTTAGTCACAGTTTTTTTCTAGTGGACTCGCTAATCCTTAGTAGTACTCAATTTTTTTATCATTTTATACTCAATTTTTAATCATAAGAATTTCCTAATATGGCAGCCCCACCACCATATAATAATCAATCTTATGTACAATATACAAATGAAGCTTTCAACCCATACCCTCCACCACAACAAGCATATCCACAACAACCATATGGATATGTCTATGAACAACCAACACCACAAGGATATGGATATCCTAGCCAACAACCGCAAGTTGTGTAAGTTACAAAAAATATATCATATTTTCTTGATTAAAAACCCGGGGCGTTTGTTTTTCAACACCTCTCTGAGAAGGGCGTTTATTTTCTAACCAAAAAGTTTTGCCCAAAATTTTTTGACAAAAAATTTTTAATCATAGTGATCCCCCATTATGAATTTTCACTAAAAATTTTAAATTTTTCACTAGAATATAACATTTTTCACCAAAAAAGTCCAAAATTTGGCTATTTTCTCCAAAAAGCATTATTTTCTGACCATTTCAGCTTAAAAACAAGCATCTTCAAAGAAGAGACTTTTGTCTGAAAAAAGGAGGCAAGGACGTAGCTGTAGGGGAGGGGGGAGGATGAACCAGTTCCCGGTGCCTCCCCCCTCCCTGCATTCCGGTCGAAGGCCGAAAAAAACGTGAAGGCCTTCCTTAAATTTTAAAATTTTTTTGAAAAATAGGATATTTTTATCAAAAATTTTGCGTTTTTAAACAAAAAATATCCTATTTTTTACTTTAAAAACATAAATTTTTCGTTCTAACAAAAAAGTGCCCCCATACCTGAGGTGCCCCCATGCCTGTGGTCCAGTTACGTCCTTGGGAGGCTTCTATTAAAGAGAGGGTTTTATTAGAACATATATGATAAATTTATTTCACATCAACACTGAAAGAAGACGCATAAGGGAGAGCATTTAAAAATTTTTCAATTTTTCATTTATTTTTGAAAAAAATCATAAGGATCATGATATATTTTTTTCTGCCCCATTCGGGAGCATCCAAAATATCTCTCCCCTCAAATTACGACACTATTGGAGGCTCAAAAAAACGAAAAGTTTATCTTGAGATTATAGTAAATTGTAGTCATGGAGGAAAACTTTCCAACTTGTTCTCGATTTTTCCCAAACATACACCAGTCTCTTTATACTCTCACCCAGTCGCGTAGTCAGCTTTTTGGCCGTTTTCTATTTTCAAACAGAAAAGGGCCAAAAAAGCTGTCTACTCTACTGGGTGAGAGTAATAAAAACGCGCCAAGATATTATCCTATCAATGAGTGATGACAAACTAAATCCCTGCTCAACTTTTTTTGAAGATGGATGAAACAGATTAAAATGAGCAATAAATTCTCAACTTTTGTTCTTATTATTAAAATTTTAGAATGGCGAATGATCAACCCAGACAGAGCGACAATGATAATTGTTGTATGGCCTGTCTCGCAGCTTTGGCATGTTGTTTCGGATGCTGCTTAGCTGAAGAGTGCTGTTAGATTGCTATTCGAAATTATATTTTTTTATTTCAAATATCAAATTTCGACTACGAGGCACAATTTAAAATAATTTATTTTAACAAATTTATGGAATAAAAAATTTATAAAAATTTGATCTCTACAGTCGAACCTCAATTTAGTGCCACCCTTAGGAGTGAAATTCGAACAAAATTTGTCAAAAAATCGAGATTAAATCAGATTTCTTCGGCGTTCGCACATTTGTAGATGCAGTTTGCGGATTTTAAATTTCCAGACATTAAATTTACGGATTTTTCTATCAATCAAGCTATCAAACAAGCTAGACCCACCAACACGAAGACCCAACTCGTAGCCATCCTATCCGGAAAGGGGTAAAAAAAATAATTTTGAAAAGGTTGTCCTCCAGTAAATTGATATGCATTCGAACTAATTTTACAAATGATTTTTATTCGTCCTTTTACAGGGTGGCAAAAAACCGCATTTTTGCGATTTTTCGAGGAATTTTTTGCAAAAAAATTTTTTTTAATTTTTGCAAAAATGACTTTTTAGGGGTAATTTTATGCGAAAAATCGATTGCACGCATTTCCGAAGCGTGAAAACGCTTTCTTGACCCTGATTCAGGGAAAATTTGTTGATTTTCGCTTCAATACACCCACCACCTTCCCTGAATCAGGGTCAAGGAAGTGTTTTCACGCTTCGAGAATGTGCGCAATCGATAGTTTGCATAAAATTACCCTTAGAAAAGTCATTTTTGCAAAAATTAAAAAAATTTTTTTTGCAAAAAATTGCTCGAAAAATCCGGTTTTTTTTGGCCACCCTGTATTCTTCTTTTATTTAATTATCTGCAAATTTTTGGTTACTTTTTTCAAAACCTTTGGTCATAACTTTTATGTCATTATGATTAGAAATTTTGTGTGCACTTTAATTTACTTATCCTTAACTGTCACCTTAAGAAACTTCAACACCTAAAGTTGCACCCGTTGGATGGGATCACTTTTAGATGTTTGTGTCTCGTTATAATCAGTTTACTAACAGTCTAACGATTATTGACGCAGAAGCGTTATAGTTTGGGAATACCTTATTAGAAATGCTCGGTCGAAAAGAAATGGGCTTTAACAAACTACAAGTAAAACATAAACTAGAAATGTCTATGATTTTACGAATGACGATCGCCGACTCTAAAATCAAATTAAAACCGATGATTTTTGCAAACTATATGGAACCGATTTTTTTCTATTTAAAAGAGGAGTAAAGTTCTTCTAAACAAAACAGTTTTTACTAGTTCCTTGATTATTCTGCTGAAACTCTTGAAGATTATCATATAAAATGAAAACTTTCATTCCATTTATCTATGTTCTAGTTTTGATATTTTCTATTTTGCATATAAGTAGCGCAATTCCTATAATGAAATTTGATCGTAACTATGAAACGTAAGTTATTAAAACTTTTAGTACTACTTCGAATTAGCTGCCCCAAGTGACAGAGTACTGAAACAGGAAAAAATTTTAAATTTTTTGCAAAAAAGATCCTATAGGGGTATTTTTATGCGAGAAATCGATTGTGCGATTATCGAAGCTTCAAAATGCTTCCTTCACCATTAACTAGGGAAATTTAAAAAACTTGTTTTCAAGCGTTTAAGAGGATTTCTCAATAAATTTCTCTAGTTCATGGTGAAGGAAGCATTTTCAAGCTTCATGAATGTGCGCAATCGATTCCCCGCATAAAAATACCTCTATAGGGTCTTTTTTGAAAAAGTTAAAAAAATTTTTTTTGGTTCCAGTACCTTATTACTTGGGGCAGCTAATCCAAAGAGTACCAAACATTTTTTTAAATTGATTGTTGTAATATTGATTTTTTAGGATTCTAAATGAAAAACCATGGGACACGTGGCGGAATTCTATGAGTTCATGGGACGTACCAGATTTTGGATTCAAATTTGTATGAACGTTCGTTTAAAGAAGAAATCGATCAAATTTTTGAATCCATATCCCAAAAGCCAAATATATCTGTATATTAAGTTATGTATTTGTATATAATGCAACAAAAATAAATATAATGCGAAATTTCAATTTTTTACATATTATGTATTTTTATAATTGAATCAAATGGGGAAACAATAATGAGCGTTTTTCATTCCGAAAAATTTAAATCTTGATCTCAATGGGCGTTTTTGAAACGATTTTTTTTCTAAATGATAGAAACAATGACTAGAAAGTTTTCTATGCAAATTTCATGTTACGACGATATTAGGTTTTCGTTGTAATACAAATTCAAAATTATATAAAAGTATGCTATTTTGATTTTTAGAAATTTAAAGCTGTAT